>JAMKCH010021452.1:0-20665 GCA_023653785.1 Ophioderma brevispina
CCAGCTCTGGGTATGGTTAACGGAGTGTTCGTGAAGGGACGTTCGCCTAGTGATAGAAAGATCGTGGGTTCGAATCCCTCGCCGGCGCACTCCTGATGTTCTTTATATGCATACGTCGGTGTTTGTTATTGTTTTCACACATTTGGGTGGTTGAAACTGTTAAGGTGCTTGTTCCGATCCATGTCTATTGTGTTCTCTACTTGATATGAAAGCTTGGCACTTGCACATACGCCCCACCAAGTCCCGTGGGAAACAAACTTGCGGTTTTGATGGTAGAAGCAATAATACATATTGCAAAGCCCTATTCAATACTGTGCTAATATTGGTGGTTAACCACTAAAACGGTTTTTCGTTCCTATCTTGGGAATGAAATGGATTTGAGGGCTCATATTTCAGGACAACAATGGAAAAGAGAAAAATAACGGCCTTTCATCTTGTTGATATCAAAACGATACTTAACTTCCGGGTAAACAGGGGGGGTCCCAAACCTCGATCGGAACACGCACTTTAAATTCTGTAAGATAAATTGGTATTCTTTAAAATCGGTCATGTTGATACGGCCTCTTCTATGCTTCTTAAAAGCAATGTAATTACACTGAGTTTGCCCTTCTACTTGAGGGGGATATCTTCCGAAAAAAGGACACCGTAACAAAGAAGCCAATACATCAATTGGGGATAGGGAATTAATTTAAAGCGCTCAATGAAAGTTGATCGTGTTTGCCAAATCAAACCTATTAGCCAATCCAAAATATATAAATCACCTAGACCTATATCTCTATAATTATCGTTTTGCGCATAATGCGCCGAACCAGAGACGCCGTTGCGTATCATGATTGGCTACTACTAAGCGTGCCCCGCCAATTGTGTAACATAAAAATTTGATGAACATTGTTATCAGGCCCAATGCAATATAGGTATGTTGTCTTTGTCCCCGGGAATCAGATGTTGTTTGATCTCCCAAACTCAACGAGAAAATTTAACAGCTTCCAAGCAATTTTCAGACATAGAAAAAGACAGTGCTATTAAGGCGCACTTGCGAGCCATGCTAAACTTAATCACAATTTGCGAGATTTGGTCTTGAGGAAATCCGGTTTTTTATAGTTGGGCTTCCGTGAGCGCTGATATACCGACAATATAACCTATATTATACCGCCAAACACCTGCTCGTACTTTATCTGTACTTTAAACATGGTCTATTTTTCATCTCCCAAATTCTAACAGACTATTTATCAGCTGTTAGAATCTCAAACCAGTTACCAGTTAGCACTTACTCGTGTTAGATTGATCAGCTTAGCCACAACATACATGCATTTGGGTTGATTATAGAAAATGGTCAATTCAAAAAGAGGCATTCAATTGGTTGCGTTGCTTTAAGAAAAGATTAATTATCACGAGAAATCTAATCGATAACACATTCAGACATAGTATGACGAAACTCATAAGAGGTTCGAGTTGTCATTCCATATACGATTCACAGAGAGAGAAAAGGGGTGAGAGAGAGGTAGGCAAAATCAAGGAAACGTTTTAAAGCGACTGCAGTATTACAGCTAATCGAGGTTACTGAGAGACGTTTTTTTCCTGGTTTATTTTTCATTCTAAAGACACACGATCAATTTGTGTTGTAAGCGTTTAATACATATTTTACTAAGTCTAATAGACGGAACAATCACTGACATTAATAAATACGAAATCGGATTAAATTTCAGCCGATGTCAGTTTCTTACATATTGGTTTTCAGGTATATTAAATTAAACTGCCTATTATAATTGAGAAGAATGTCTCTGGCCGGACTAGGCTGGGTGGCCATCAAAGAAATTGAAGATGAAAACAAGATGTAAGTTCAAGTCTGTGAAATTAAAAATAAAACAATGGAGTTGAGTACCTAATTGCGTTTTATTTGCAGGGAAATAAATAAAGATTTTCAAGGTTACATTAAAAACGTTTTGATTTATCTTGATGATCACTCGCTCATTATGATCGATTTTCACACTAATCTAATAACTTAACCTGAAAAGATGAAAACAGGAAAAGACCTAAAGTAGCCTTGAACGTGTTAACAATTATTCTGACATTTATGGAGGTGTTTGTGTATCTATTAAAGTAGTCATGTTAGTATGTAGCATTTAGGTGTATTCAAGTGCCTGCCTTGATAAGCACATTAAAACTTGGGTGACATTTTTAAACTTACAAGAAATAAATAAAAATGAAGATGTGTATGTACATGTGAAAGGCGATATAGCGCAATTAGCAGCAATGTTGAACTACATTTTTAATTTCCATTTATATATCTCACCATGCATACATTACATTTTGTAACCTCGCAATTCGAAACTGATCTGTAATTTGAATTATGAAAAAAATTATATAATAGCCAAATCTCGGAATTTTGGATCAGGGAGGGTTAAAAGAGCCTTAGAGGAATCCTGATATGCCGACAATTTAAAGTTTCGGCCTTTTCCTGGTAAAATAAAACCCAGTAAGAATAGTAAGAAGTATATGAATCACTTTTTGATCGTTTTGATCTTCAAAATAAAGACAATACTTAAACATTTTCCTACATCGAAAATCTTTTGTCACTTTTTTTTCCATTCAAGATCGATGAGGGCGTAGAAAAGGGGAGAGGTCATTCATAGTAAATTGTGAGTGCATTTTATGTGGTAAAACACCGTCAAATTTATTCTTCATTCAGGAAATAGCCCGATTTCCTCTTGGACACCGATTTGCAATTTGAATCCGTAGACAGAGCACAAAATCGACTAATTAATAACTGTCTCTCTAAAGAGACTAACGACCTCTAGATTTCAGGTTTACGCGGGCGTAGATGCAAAAGAGACATCTTGCTTCTTGCGTGGAAAGTTAGGCATTATGTCTTGTATTCATCTGCGCCCGCATAAACCTGAAATCTAAGGTCGTAACTGTAGCTCAGTTTATGTAAATGTAAATGTGCGCCCGCGGGCGGAGTGCGCATCTCTCTGTGTGTCTGGCGTTTGGGCCAGACTCCAAACATGTTGCTGTTGGGGGTTCGCCACTCCTCCAGCACAACGTGTCTGTTTTACATTCACAGCATATGCAAGCAAGCGAGGTAAGTGCCTTGCCCAAGTGCACAACACATTGGGGCGACAGGAAGGGCTCGAACCCACAACATGCTAATGATGCTCGAACGCTGATCTAACTGCACCACATATGCCCTTGGCTTACATTACCGTTTTGAATGATCCAAGTAGCAAATGAAAGCTACTAGAATAAGTTTTCCGTTCATATATTTTGCTTAAAATTTTACTTAAAATTGCGGACGCAATCATGGATTAGCTTTTTACTCACTCGGCAAGTACTACATTATTTTGAACCAGTATGCTTTTATAATGTTTAAAAAATGAGAAATGTCTAAAGTTAAAATATGTTTAGGTGCAATGCTCGATTCTTGTATGATCAGTTCGAGTGCCGGATACGGCAAGGTTGCCGTAGCCGGCAATGTGTTGCCGGAACCGGCAGTGTGGTTTCCCACAATGCATTGCAAGCGCGGTAAATTTAAAGTTGGTAAGTTAATTTAATAATGGGATTTTTAGATATAAAAAGTGATTGTAAACAAAGTATTTCGTCAAAATATGTTTAACTACAAATAAAAAAAATATTTTGTGATATAAAAACGATTTTAACCTAAAATTTCAATAAAAAGTAAAAAAGTGACAAATTTGAATTTTCCAATTTTTACACAACCCCAAGGTGAAAATTTTGGTCCTGGGTGAAAATGTGGCGACAAAACATACATTGTCATGGGTAAAATATGGACTTCCCCCTAAAAAATATAAAGTCCCCATCCAATAGAATCGTTTAAGGTTTCCGAATTCTGCAGGGATGCTTGTTTTTATGTTGCCTGAACTGGCAATATACTGCCGGTTGCGGCAACATTGCCGGATCCGGCAGTCGGCCTGAACTGATGATATACCCTGAGATTTCGAACTCGTTCATAGGTGTGTTATTTTTTGCATCTTAAAAGGTTCACAAGGCTGAAGGGAAGAAAACCATCCCTATCTCCTCTTTTTTCCAGGATGAACCTTACTAAAATCTGTAGCAAAAACTGTACACGTTTGATAATGCACGTCATTCATTTTTTTTTTTAAAGAGGCAAAAATAGCATTTAGGGATTTAAGAGATATACAGAGTTCATCTTTAGTCATTGAAAAGTGGATGGTCTGATCCACAGCTTCATCTCCCTACTTTATCTCATCAAAACAGATATTTTGGTATTCGAAGAAAAGTCATATTTTTCTTATAACCCAGTAACATATCAGGCTTAAAAAGATGATTCTTTAGGCAGTATTAACGAAATCATAAAACATCATTCCCAGAAGTGGTTGACCACATACTGTTTTATGGGTCATTTGATATAATATATTATAATAATAATATATTATATCAAAATGAATCAGAATCCCATTCTAGAAGATTGGGGAAGAACGTTTGAAGATGTTTTTATAGTTAGAAGGGTGCTGAATCAAAATGTTTGGGTCCAAACTCTGGGAAATGTGATGAACTTTGTAAAATAAGGGGGTTAAATTAGTACAGGGGTAAATTCGAAATCAAGCCACATTGTGTCTAAATGTACACCAATGTATTTGTCTTATTATAAGGATTAAAAAGGTATAGTTTGTCTAGGTTCTGACCTTTAGTTAAACAGGTACAGCCCTATTAAGGTTCAAGGTCATCCTGGGAGTAAACGTTACCCAGTGCTCCGATTTTGTTGAAACTGGTGTCAAATTGTTCATCTTGCCTTAGTTACAATATTTGGCATTTGGTTTCGTAATTAGTGGGCAAAATGTAACATGGGTCTACAGGGTCTATAGGGCTTACCAAATATTGACCTCAAATTGTATATAGAGCTGTCATCCAAAGAATTGAAATGAGTTTTCTGCTTCAGTATGACCAGGGCAATAATTTGACACCCGTTTCAACAAATTCTGAGCACTGGATTTGTTTTGCCCCAGAATGACCTTGAACCTTATCAGGGCTGTAGCCGTGTAACTAAAGGTCGAAACTATAAAAAATTATACCTATTTTAATTCTGATAATGAAACTATTTCATGATCAGTAATTAAGTTTCTTTCTAAATATATCCAATGTATATTTCAAGATTGGCGACATAAGACAAAAAGACAAAGTTTTAGAAACATTAGGATGCTTAATTGACACAGAGTTGTCATAGAAATTTAATTGAAATGAAAACGTCCTTCTTTGCAGAGTTACTACTCGCGTAATAGAAATAAAATGTTAAAAAATATGTTTACAAACAATAAAAAATTAAAACGTGCTCCGACTTAATCAATAAATACATAAACTAATAAATTAACATACTAATTAACTAACTAAACAAATTAAATCGTTGGAATTAGGCTTTAGTTAAGAAAAGTATAATGAACACAAAGGTAAACCTTTTGAAGACAACTGTGTCTACAAATTCAAAGTTGTCAAATGCAAGTTTGTCGAGTTACTTAACACGTAAGAGCCCAAGCTAAAAAAAAAAAACTTCGTCTAGTGCCCCAAGGGGAGGGGATTCCTAGGGGAGACCCAACCCAGATTAACCACTTTCCCATGAAGTTTGATCATTACCTAAAACCAAGTGAATGGGGGTCACGTAAGAAACCACTACCCACTATAAAATGAAAACCCGAAACTTATGGCCAATTGAAATTGTCACTCTCCAAAAAAGAAAAAAAAGTGGTTCGCCAACATTTCATCCGTAGCAACTCCAATATAAGGATTTTGACCAAAAGAATTCATTATATCTATCTAGAATAAAAATTAAATTAATTATTGCAAAATATAGCAAAAATTTTATACCATCTTGTATGTTCTCAGAAACTTCAAATTCACCTGGTCTTTCCCCATAGACTTTTACCACAGTTAATTAATTGCTCCGAAGTGGTATATGTCTAAGCAAATAAATTACTTAATTTTTTTAATTAGTATAAAATATATTGTTTTTGTCACTTCCTTTATTGCCCAAGGGCGGCGGGCGGTGGTCCTAGCGGGCCCAACATAATCATTCGAATGACCGCCGTGGGCGGATGAAAAATTGTGTGTTTAGCAAACAAACTCCTTGCAAAAAGTTGCTGGTAACCGCAGAATGCAACAAAAAATCAAGTTGTGCCATTATGGACACCCCCCCCCCCCCCCTTGGGACACTAAGTGTTAAGGACGTCAGAAAACAGGATTTTAGTTGTTTCTTTAAACAGGAAATGATTATTTCGACGTACTTCTATATTCTAAACGTTTCATTTTTTTTATCTGCATTGCTTGTATTTACTTCTTTAAGCCCCTTAAGAAGTATCAGATATGGATCTCTCTTTAACCGTGATATGAGAACATATATAAATATAAGTTAGCTAGACCGTCATATTTATAACCTTATCCTATTACACGTCATGCAATCCTTCTAAAGATTCATTGGAATCAAAATTAAATCCAGCATTTTCATGTTTGGAACTTCCAGATATACTTTGATTTTGCTGTAGTGTGCAAATCAATTTAAGGGGGACAACCCTTTTTGACGTGAGAGCTAAAAACGTGATTTTGTATTCCCCATAGACTACTCTTTAAAAATAATATTGGTCGATCAAAATTGGTCGCATTTTCGCTCATAACATCCAAATCAAACATCCTCTAGCCCTCAGATTTCACAGGGTAAATGAGAAAAATAGTAGATTTTTTTCAGATATCAAAATCTTGACCACTTCTGGTAATGGGCTTTGGGGAACGAGGCTATTAGCGATCGGACCATGGCCCTTTTTAAAGACATCTTTGTAAAAATTAAAACTCGTTTATTCAATAAACGCCTTTGTTAGGCATCATTTGCATTTTTTTTACATTTCAGATTTCTGAATATGGTTTGGAATTAATATTAACTAATATTCACATTTCTTTTGCGTTTTATTAGGCCTTTTACGTGCATAACAGTGATTTTCCTTTTTGCGTTACGTGAGTGAATCAGCTTGGGGAACGTATTCATGGGTATTGAATGGTGTTTAGATCCAGGTTTTAGGCTTATGCGTAGTGACGTTATGTTTACAAACTAGTTGTGTTAGGGCCGATTAACCTATTTATTTTACAGATAAGCTTATAGGTGAGTTGGTGGATAAAGAAATTAAAAGATGGTCGAAATTGGATCGTTATACATGTAAATATGTACAAAGCTCAATGTACACATTTTATGGTTGAAAGACCTATTTGAAATTGTACAAATAGGTGTAATTGTGTAAGAATTCTAGTTTATTCAACGTACTAAGATTTAAACTGACTCAGCAAAGATAGACTTACTTTCTACTACAGTTTACCATGGATACGTAATGTTATACAAGTCGAGTTACGTGCGTTATCAAGACACGCCAATGAAGTAAAGCCCAGGAGGGATTGAAGATTCACACCTCGTTAAACATCTATCGACAGGACTAGCATGCACAAACAAGTCATGGCTTTATCAGGCACGTAGGATGTATTTGATGGGATTTTTCCCCATCCGATTCGACAGTAGCCTTGATATTTGTTCAAATAGTTTCTTTTCGTGTTAACTTTTATTATTCCATAATATTTTCAGATTGTCTGCAACCTGAGTTTTTAACATTTTAAAGCCACCTAGAGATGTGAAGGTGTTTAGATTACTTGTTTTATGTGCATCTTTTTATTATCTATTTCAAGACGAGTAGCACAATCAAAATACAGTCCTACCGGACTCTAATGCTCCTAATGTAATATTTCTAGATAAACATGTATAATGATTATTAACTGCTTCCATTCTTGATAATTGTATTTAACTTACTTGTTTCCATTTATGTTATTCCTGCAATTGCGTACTTTTCCGGCATTTGGAGCTTGGTGTTTACTTTTCAACCATGGTCAGCAGGCTCAAACATTTTAGCGGCTGTCTGGTCAAGTGTTTTTACATGGTGACCAGAATATCATTAGGATAGGAACGAACATCGCGCATTTAAAGCAGAAATATTCTCTTACTGAAAGTTTAAAACAATATTTGAACCTACGCTATGTGTTTTCAACTGTAATGTTCAAATCAGAGAAGCTGGAAAATATTCCGGCAATCATAAGGTAAATAAAAGGGTATGCTTGTGATATGATACTTGACGAAGAACCGTAGAATATCTTAAAAGCTGAGCTCCTATGAAATTTAGATTTCGAAAATGTTTAAGTATGGCCTGAAAAGGCGAGTGAACCAAGTTGCATGTTGAAGTATGGCCTGAAAAGGCGAGTGAACCATGTTGTTGCTGCAGAAGACAATTTTGAAAATAACAAATGACCGTAAAATGTCTTTTAGAGACCAAAACAACGCTTGACGATTTTAAAATAGCTTATTTAAAAATTTGATTTAAGGACATGGGCTGCTTGTTCTCAATTTGCAGAGGTTTGTTAAAGCAAACCACGAAAGTGCAGTATTTAAGTGGACTTTTAAAACGTAAATTTAAAAATCCTGTCTTAGCAAGTTGCAAATAATGCATATATAAAGGATGGACACAACAATGTAATAAAACAAATAAAATTATAACGAATTGTTTACAGGCAGCCCATTGAATGAAGCCTTTTTGAATCTAAGCTCTTCGTTCATCGATTTGCTACACGTCGCTTGGAACTCTCAAGGCGTACATTAATCGATGTCTAATTTCTGACAAAAGGACACTAGTTCCTCGTAATAACATCAGATGCCGAAAATAGTATATCACCTACAGAAATGAGAAATTAATGACTCTTCAACGACTAAATTCATGAAGGACAAAAGGCCCGTTTTCATCAAAGATTATATTAAGCAACACATGGAATTATTTCAGGTTGATAACAAGGCTCGTACTCGTAGTATGGAAACAAATAAAGAAATGATAAAGAGGTAAATTCGCAGAGATAATTATAATAATAATAAAACACAACCAACATTTTTTTTTGTTATTTTGTATAACATTAGTAATTGAGGAATTGATTCCGTGTATAAAATGGATACCGAGTTTCTTTCTTTTCTTTCTTCATGTGTTTTCATTATTCCGTATAGGTGTTAAACCTTTTTTACGCATGGTCGGTATGATGTATCATTTCAACCTGTCGGAAATGATTTCAATATCAAAACAACTGCTGCGGTTTGGAGAAGGTACTTAGAAACATCGAAGTCTAAGTTACATGCACTGCAATGCAGCAGGGACGAAACTTGATCCCTTGAATCTAAAGCAAAACATTCCAATCATACAAGTCTCTCTTCATGCGTTTTTAAGGTTAATAGCTTCTGAAGAAAAAGAAAATAACTCTAGTCCCATTCTTCAGAGATAAGCTTATAATTAAGAATCGCATCGCAAAATAGAGTGAATGAATTCTTTTCGTTGTCGAGAGGAAATGTCATCAGAGGAAAACGAGATGGCAATAGGTCATTGATCGAAATAGTTAAACTTCATTTTGAATAATTTAAAGACAGACAAGCGTCACATTTATAAGCATAGACCAAAACTACGTCGTGTGAGTGTGTTATTCACAATGAAACACGACACAAAGCTGTTAATGATACAATGATTTACCATGGTTGTTGTATTTAGAATCAGTAACTTAATTAATTTAAATGAAAGCTGACATCCATGTTACTGAATTAATTTCTTGTTGTTTTCAGTGTTGTTGTTCATGCTGATGTAACTGTTGGTGCTACTGTTGTTATTGTTATTGTTATTATTGTTGTTGTTGTTGTTGTTGTTGCTGTAATTGCATGGTTGGTGCATTTTCAATTATGAAATAGTGCTAATGAAAACGGACAGCATTTTATATTTTGCTCTACTTTTTGTGATTTCATTTTCACTGTTTACAAAAATTAGTAATTCAGTTTCAGTAGGGCATGCCGGTCTGCCGTTGTAGTCTTAAATATTTCTCCTGCAGTGTTCTCAGAAAACTGTTCGATTGATGTTATATTAACCTACCTTGTACTCTGTTTTCTCTGGGAAGTAAACATCGCGTAATTGCATAGTAATTAATTGCAACAAATAATGCAATGTCTGTCTTTGTTGTTCCTTGAGAATTTCAGAATTTATCAATCCATTCTAAATATAATCACAAAGGGTAGAGCACATGATATTCTCTACTTTAAAAA
Source organism: Ophioderma brevispina (assembly GCA_023653785.1). Taxonomy (NCBI): domain Eukaryota; kingdom Metazoa; phylum Echinodermata; class Ophiuroidea; order Amphilepidida; family Ophiodermatidae; genus Ophioderma; species Ophioderma brevispina. The sequence continues at coordinate 10,121 of JAMKCH010021452.1, forward strand.
GCATATGTTATTTCACGTTTTTCTTATTATATAACAACTCCTAATGCTTCTTTTAGTTAGATTAGTCTAGGCTTAAGTCGAGTGGTAGTTAGGTATCAAATGTTTTTTCAATTGTTTTAAGTACGTTGATTTCTTTTTTCACAAGTATGGTTCACTTCACGCGGAAACGAAATCGATACGGACTGATCTTGTAATCTTTAACCAAGACAAATTTCAACTAGAATTTCGCAGGGTTCTCGGCTTTCTAGTTTCCGGGTTTTGCTGGTTAGTTGGGGACTGGTGGGTGGGGAGGAAGGCTGGTAACTGGGGGTTGCCATGTGTTCATGTTGCGGTTGTTGTATGCTTCGGTTTCAGAACCTTAATCGTTTCGCTCTGACCATTTGTTTAACCACGCGGTTGGCTGGACTTTGTATGTTGAATTGAAGCCGACATTTTCCTGCAATTGTTGTTTTAGATTGTTTGAATTGATTCCAAATAGAATTGTAATTTCCGTGGGCTGGCATATTCAGGCACTTGCAAGTGTTTAGGTTACTGTTGACTGGAATAAGTTGGATGCATCCATCTTATCTATCTTCCAAACATTACATCACCAGTAGTAGAGTTATTGTTGTACCAGGTGAAAAGGTGCTGGCAGCACAGAAACAAAGATCACCAAAGTGTGCAGGAAGAAAAGCCTACTGGGGTGCAATGTAAAAAGAAGGTTCGTGTGCTAGCTAGCGGAGTGTGAATGGCTTCAGGCGACTCCGGAAAATCTCCAATGACTAACTGAACCCCGTAAAGCTGTAGGGGTATCCAGATGATATGACCTGTAAAAAAAACCCTGTTCTGGAAGAGAATTCTACATGTACAGTGGTGCTTTGTAGCTGTTGTGGTAGCCCCTAGTTTACTTGGTCTGATATTTACACACATGCAAAGTTTGAAGGTCCACTGGATGGGAATGGTCCATAATTGATCTGAAGCTGTAATTTTTCTTGACAATTGCTTGGGGTTTACAATAATTCAATTTCATTCGCGAACAATTCCTTTCGTTTTTGTTATTATAACAATTATAAAAAATTTTGTTTATTTTGGATTTTAATTTATAATTCATATATTTTCTTCATCAGTGTTTATTTTTTTTTAATTATGTAATTTGAATATTTTTAAAAAAAAAAAAAAATATTTTTAGTTTTTATTTTAACCTATTTAGTTCATCTTTAATTTTTGTTTATTATCAATTTTTTATTGTAACGATTTACTTTAATTAATAATTTAGTGTTGATTTTTTTTATATATTTTTCATTTCGATTTTTTAGTTATAATGTATATTTATTTTATTCAGGCATTTTTTGTTTTAATTGATTTGGGTTATTGCTTTGTTTTTATTGTTATATTTAGTCCTCTTATTGATTTAGTGTTAGTATTAAGTTTTTTCCTTTTAACGATTTTATATTATAATATTTTGTGTATAAGGCTTTGATTTTATTAATGTATTAAAATACTTTTTATTATCCTCCCGTTTATGCGTATTTATATTTTTCTTACAATTTGGCTTTTTTTTTTATTATTGTCGTTTTCTTTCGTTATCTTTATTTGGTCCTGATTTTTAAAATTTATTTGGTTCCATTTATTTGATTCATTTTATATTTCTATCCTTTCAGGATGAGGCGCTTATATAAATATCTGTTATATGTTATATTTCTTTTTATTTTATCATTTAATTTAATGAGATTCTAAGAACTAGTGTACACAGAATTTTATCGTTGGTTTCGTTTTTAAATTAGTTGTTATTATTTTCTTTACTGTTTATATTATTTTCGTTATTTTTTATTTCTAATTTGTACTGATTGTGTCTTTTATTTCATTCCGTTTGTTAGTTTATTAATTTTTATTGTGTGATTTTCTTTTGTTCTGCTTTAGGCCTCTATGTATGACTTTCTTGATGGTCATGTGCGAAAACAACATCTCTTTTCACCCAAAATTAACAACAATTCTAAAAGACAATAAAGAATAACACCCCCCCCCAAAAAAAGAAAAAATCACCGAAAGTGGGGATTCTCCACCCAGACCCACGTCTATCTTAACTAATCCATTCTTAAGGAATCATTGACATGTCTGCATATCCATCGGGGTAAGCCAAACCAGAGAACCTGGCCAAACATTCAGGCGCCACTAGCTGTGTAACCGTTTCGCTAGTGGTTACCCAGCCGAACGCATTCTGGAGTATTTTTTCAATGCAACACGTATTACTACTCCGGGTATTTCTCTCTTCCGATCTTCAAAGAAAGAGGTATTGCGAGATACAGTATTTAATCATCTACAAAAATATTCATCGAAAAAACACGAACATACTATCTATCATCACAAAAATATTTCAGCTAAAAGCACGAACAACAATAGGCCAATGATCATGTGGGAAAATTACTACGGGCCGATCTTCAGAGACAGAGGTATTGCGAGATACAGTATTATCATCTACAGAAATTATATTACTACATATACAAAATTACTATCTATCATCCTACAAACAGATTCAGCTAAAAAACATGAAAAACATACCCTCATAATGATCATTGGGGAAAAATGACACACACAATATATTCGTCCTCTAGATTCTCCTTGTCGGGCCCTGCAACAATGATAGCATTGGTTAATTTCGTCAAAAGCTCTTCTAGGTAACCCCCCACTATTTTAGCTTGACACGTCATGCCCCGGGACACGACCACAACCAATAGCTACCATGGCGTTCTAGTCAGAGCACCTTGGACTGCCCGCTATTACCACAATGGAACTTACCCAACTACCCTAACGTTAAAAAAATAAAAACAATCGCCCCGAAGGGGAACAACCATCACTAATTTCCTTTTTGGCAGCAACATTTGTTTTCACTACCGTATCCGCGTTTTAAACAAAAAAAGCACCGAGAAACGCACTTTTCAGATACTTCTTTTAAGCCGTGATAGCTGATCCCGTACATAACTTAAAAAATCAGTAACATTAAACTTTTAAAAAATTTTCCATTTAAATAAAGCAAACAATTTAACAAAAACCCCGTTTTTTACCCAAAAAAACTTTATGCAAATGAATTACAGCACACAACATCAACCGACAATTTCTAGGGGCAAAACATCACCACGACATATTTGCAGGTACCATTTTCACCGGCCGGAATCGCCCGACATTTACGGACATCCACGAACAAAAAACGGCCCCAAAGTGGCCCGAGTAAAAGTAATATACTGTCCCTACGCGACCGATAATGAGGGTAATTTACGATAATCATATCGATCCACTCACCTACTAAATTTAGCTTCTTTTTTGCCCATAAAGATTTTTTGTTTCTACTTTCTCACTAGGCTTGATCTTTTTATCTACCTCGAAGAAAGACACACGATCATTATCTCTGTAACATCAAACACTAGATTTAACCTTGAAGTTGTAGGACGTGAAGATGAACACTCGGAACGTATTGTTAAATATTAAAGTCCAATTTTATGTTTAATCGCATTAACAATTTTTTTTTCCTTTCCACCAGATTTGTGCATGTCTAGTCATATTCAATATTATCGTAAACTGACACGAGGTGAATCGCGAGTCGCTTATTGTGTTTTTTCAGCAATAATGGCAAATCTTAACATAAATCGCTAATCGGGTAGTTGCCCCATTTTTGAGTTGGTTTGAAGTCAAATGTACCATTGAATATTGAATATTACCTACACAAGGAAAGGCACACTTTCTTTAATTGCAATTTCAGTTCACACTTTTGGTATGACATACCTTAATTTTTAGAGCACTTTGACTTTCTATTTCTTTATGTTAATAACATTGGGCGTTTTTTCTAATTTAGTGCAACATTACTTTCAGTTATCCTTTTCTAATTTCATACAAACGACAAGTAAAGTAATAATTGCAATCATTTTGGAGAATTCGGAATGCTTTCAATTTAAGAATTTAAAACTTTCAAAATTCTTTTCCGCAATAAATCTTGTTGCATCTTATCCAAAATATGATTTTTGTACAGCTTCTGATTATTTGCTATACTTTGATAGACAGATGCTTTCTCTTACTTCCACCGCTCGTTTTCCTTATTCCTTTTTACAAATGTGGGCCACGTTATTCATTTATTTATGACCGGTGGAATAAAAATCCTCCCTCCCAAATGCCTTTGTGTGTTTCTAAAGATACCTGTTTCTCATGAAATGCCTCCTAAAGGTTGTTATATACAGGGTGAGTCAAAAAAACTTGACCCGGGTTGTGTCCGCCATTTTGAGTTTTTAAATAAAATATATCTAATATGTGTGGTATCGTCGAAAAGCCTATTTTGTTATCTTTAATTTACTGCAAAGATAATTCCAATCGGTTAAGTATAGGACGAGCTACAGTATTTTGAATCCAGTAGTCCGCTTTTCCCCCTATCCACGGATCCCCATTTGAATGTACGGCGCACAACTAAGCAAATGACTCCCCAAAACGATGGTAATGGTATGTCTATGTTTATGGCAAATAAAGTGGTATCTTAATAGTGCAAAAGCCAGTGATAATGGTAAGATTCATTTGAAACACTTTTTTCAAGATGTTGTTTATTTTGGTCTACAAATATAGACAATACTTTAAACTTCAAGAGGTTGTCACTGATTCCTGTTCCTTCATATGGTATGATTCATTCAACTCCTCCAAAACCTGATACGTGCATCATGTTATTTTATTTTTCAAATGATTGATATGAGTGATGAGAACATAGAAACGGTAAGAGGGCATCGATGGTAAATTGTGACTGAATTTTGTGGGGTTAAATAGCGTCTCATTTATCATGCAGTCAATAAATGGCCCGATTTTCTTCTGGACACTGATTTCCTTCCCTGAACGCCGTTCATTTTAATGTGAATCCGTGGACAGAGCAGAAAACCGACTACTTGATTCAAACGACTGTAACTCGGTCTATACCTAACCGATGTGAATGATCTTTGCAGCAAATTAAAGATAATGAGCTAAGCTTTCAGACGATACCACATATGTTAGATATGTGTTATTTAAAAATTCAAAATGGCGGACACAATCAGGGTCAAGTTTTAGTTGTGTTTGTCAATATATTATATCCATCTGTTCGCGAATCGAACATCTATAAATGATCTTTAAAATGACCTCAATCTCTATAATTATTGTTTTCTGCCTAATTCGCCGAACAAGTGACGCCGTCGTGTGTCATGATTGGCTACTACTAAGCGTACCCCGCCAATTGTGCCACGTACCATTTTGATGGACATTGCTATCAGACGCAATACGCTATAGGTCTACTGTCTTTAATTCTGTCCCCGGGAATCAGATGTTGTTTGATCCCCCAAACTCAACGAGAAAATGTAATAGCTTCCAAGCAATTTTTAGACCCAGAAAAGACTATTATGAAGCAAGTAGTAACGTAATCACAATTTGCGAGATTTGGTCTTGAGGAAATCCGGTTTTTTATAGTTGGGCTTCCGTGAGCGCTGATATACCGACAGTACCAAACACCTGCTCGAACTTCTCCTCTACTTTAACACTTAAGTGCCTAAGTGGGGGGTTCCATAGTACCCAAGATTTGTTTTTGGGCGATTTCTCACTCGTGAAAAATATTTTCGAACTCTAATTTTTTGTAATTGTGTAACTTATCGATGCGCTTCTTTCCATAAAAAAAATTACTAAAATTTCTTGCCCGTTAACGAGATAATTAGCTTGGGTCCCTAGGAACCCCCCCCCCCTTAGGCACCAACGGGAGTGTGATTTTAAAAATAAAAATTAGCAAACCCTGTTGCCAGAAATATTTTTCTGCTTATGTATGTTCATATGCATGAAACAAAATCAATTACATAATCAGAAAAAATAATTAACCCTTTATGTGCTGAAAAGAAGCGATTCAATCATCGAACGACTGCGCGCCATTGCTGTACAAACCTATGGCAAAAATGACTGCCCCCACAAAAAATACAAGAATGTACAAAATGGTAATGTTTGTGTTTAATATATGTAAATTGGTCCTTCTAGAGCAAATATAAACATCAAAATGATTTGCAATGTGTATGCTGTTGAAGCAGGGTCGCGCAAATGTCATACTACTTTTTGAGCGATTTTGACGCATTTTGAAAACAATGATTTGCCCCTAATTTCCAGACGATAAACCGGAACTCATTTGTATTACACCTGTGGCCCTGTCTTATGCCCCCTCAAAGGTGGTATGAGTTTCATTTGAAAATTCCCTCGGGAAAGTGGTTTCCTTAGGGGGGGGGGGTTCCATGGAACCCCCCCCCCCTTAGGCACCAACGTGAGTGAAAACACCTTAGGCACTTAAGTGTTAAATATGGTCTATATTTCATCTCCCGAATTCTAATAGACTATGTATCAGCTGTTAGAATCTCAAACCAGTTACCAGTTAGCACTTCCACGTGTTAGATTAATCAGCTTAGCCACAACATGAATGTATTTGGGTTACCTTTGATTATAGAAAATGGTCAATTCAATAAGAGGCATTCCATTGGTTGCGTTGCTTTAAGAAAAAATTAATTACCACGAGGAATCTAATCGATAACACATTGAGACATAGTGGCCCGTATTCCAAAAAGGTGTTTAGCGCGATTTTAAGCTAAGCAAACGTTTACCATACGAGATAAACGCATCGCTTACGTAATCGCAATTCCAGCAAGGATTTAAAATTAAACGCAATTTTAACTCCGCCAAAATGCATCGAAATTTAAACTAGGTACGGGGCTAGTATTGGTATTGTTATTTCGGAATTCCCGCCTCTTTTTTCAGGCGCACCACTGCTCAGCAGTGTAATTTCATATATTTCTATTCACAAATCCACCATTTTACAACATTACATTTATAACAACTAATCTACTACCATCACTGTACGCACATTCTATACTACTACTGCCCTGGAACCTAGGGTGAGTGCAGATAACAGACCCGGGGTGATCCCCTACTCTTTTCGATAAGGTCTGCAATTTTACGTGCTCAGGGATGACTCGTCTGAAACACGGGACCACCATTTACATGACTCTCCTAACCATGAGGCGCCGGACACCCATTGCATACACCTGCACATTCTACGCAATGGGTGGGAGCGATGAGAAATTCCATTATCACACTTATGCAATTATGCAATTTCCTACCTTATAGGAACTATTTGAGTATGACCAAGAAACCCGACTCCAGCGGGGCTCGAACCTGGGCCGCTCGATCGATCTTATACCCTGCCGACGATTCAGCGCCTTAGACCGCTCGGCCACCTCGCCCTAGTTTAAGAAATGTTTTAGTGTGTGTTTTCGTCAAGTGCACGGCTCATCGCACTGTCCAATTGACAGCAGCAATGCTGCATATGATTCTCGCCCAGTTGGTGTACCATCCTAAACGCTACGGAAAGCCATAATGCACTTTGTGCGCTCAACCATTAAAACACAATCGGGCCTTTTATAAGCCAGTTGCCGTCTTTAAATAACGACGATGTTACTTGTATTTAAAGCTTCTGTTTAAGTAAGCAAATGGTCAAACATATTTAAACGCGTTTTGCTTAAACGTAATTTTAAATTACAGCGATTTTAAGCTAAACTCGCGTTTAGTTAAACAAGTTTTTGGAATACGGGCCTATATGTCTAAACTCGTAAAAGGTTCGAGTTGTCATTCCATATAAGATTCACAGAGAGAGGGGGTGAGAGAGAGGTAGCAAATTCAAGGAAACGTTTTTTAAGCGACTACAGTATTACAACTAATCGAGGTACCTGAAAGACGTTTTTCCTGTTGTTTCATTCAAAAGACACCCGATCAATTTGTGTTGTAAGCGTTTAATACATATTTTACTAAGTCTAATAGACTAAAAAATCACTGACATTAATAAATACGAAACCGGATTAAATTTCAGCCGATGTCAGTTTCTTACATATTGGTTTTCAGGTATATAAAATTAAACGGCTTAGTGTTATAATTGAGAAGAATATATTTGGTCGGACAAGGGTGACCAGCAAAGAAATTTAAGTCTGTGAACAAAAATGCGTTTATTAGCAGGGAAATAAATTAAGATCTTCAAGGTTACATTAAAAACGTTTTGATTTATCTTGATGATCACTCGCCCATTATGATTGATCTTCACACTAATCTAATAACTTAACCTGAAAAGATGAAAACAGGAAAAGACCTAAAGTAGCCTTGAACGTGTTAACAATTATTTTGCCATTTATGGAAGTATTTGTGTATCTATTAAACTAGTCATTTAGGTGTATTCATGTGTCTGTCTTGATAAGTACATTAAAACTTGGGTGATATTCTTAAAGTTACAAGAAAGAAGTAAAAATGAAGATGTGCATGAGTACATGTGAAAGACGAGATAGCACAATTAGCAGCAATGTTGAACTACATTTTAGTTTCCATTTATATATCTCACCATGCATACATTATATTTTGTAACCTCTCAATTCGAAACTGATCAATCTGTAATTTGAAAATGGGGAACTATTTTCTTTCCAATGCTTTAAGATCGATCGATAGGTGCGTAGAACGAGGAAAGATCATCCATTGTAAATTGTGGTGCATTGTGTGTTGTTAAACACCGTCCATTTTATTCTGCATTCAGTAAATAGCCCGATGTCCTCTGGGACACCGATTTGCTTCGCTGTACGCCATTCATTGCTATTTGAATCCGTGGACAGAGCACAAAACCGACTAATTAATAACTTGAAAGAGACTAACGACCTTTTAGATTTCAGGTTAATGCGGGTACCGATGCATAAATAATACCTAATTTTCCACGCAAAGAAGCAAGATGTGGAAAGTTAAGCATTATGTCTCTTATGCATCTGCACCCGCATTAACCTGAAATCTAGGTCATAACTGTAGCTCAGCTTATGTAAATATAAACGTGCGCCCGCAGGCGGAGTGCGCATCTCTCTGTGTCTGGCGTTTGGGTCAGACTCCAAACAATGGGGGTTCGCCACTCCTGCAGCACAACGAGTCTGTTTCACATTCACAGCATATTCAAGCAAGCGAGGTAAAGTGCCTTGCTCAAGTGCACAACACATTGGCAATAGCAGAGCTCGAACTCACAACATGCTTATGAGGCGAACGCTGATCTAACTGCACCACATCTGCCATCGGTTTACCTTACCCTTTTGAATGATCTGTGTAGCAAATGAAAGCTTATAACATAAGTTTTCCGTTGATATATTTTACTTAAAATTCTACTTAAACTTGCAAAATTGCACACACAATCAGGATTAGCTTTTACTCAATCAGTAGTACATTATTTTTTTAACCATGTGTTTAATGTTTAAAAATAGGTTTAGGTACAATGTTCCATCCTTGTACGATATATACTCTAGATATTTTTGACTCATGGGTTTGCTATTTGTGGCATTTTTAAAAGGTTCACAAGGCTGAAGGGTAGAAATCCATCCCTATTTTCACCTGATGAACATTACTAAAACCAATAATTACAAATGTGCACGTTTGATAATGCACGTCCATGCATCATTTCCAAAAGAAGGTCAATAATGCATGAATGTCTATTCATATCAAAACATGGATTTCTTTCCAAATTAAGTACCGGTAGACAATTAATTATAGAGTAGAATAATACATTATTTGTCTCTGCTTCTATTTGTATTTTAAATTTTTGAAATAAATTTTAAAAAAAAAATCTGAAATGCCCCTCGTTAATATAAATTCCTACATTTTATACTAGTACGCTTTCCAGGTTAACAGGAATGTAAAATCCCAATTACATTGTAAGTTATCTTTTTTGACAATAATTCATTGCAGTCTAATACAAGCTACCTTTGATAAATTCTGACAATATTAAAAAGCCACACGCGTGACCAAGATACATAAAACAACATTACTCTTCCATTTTGTATTGATAACTGACATTAGGTTCGGTTTGCCCCTACTTGGGGCTACCTACACAAAGCCAAGAGACCATAAAGCACTTCCACTAGTATGCCTGGCGTTGACTTGTTGATACGTGGTGATTCTGGGTACCCACATACGGTATTACTTCAGGATTACAATTATTTAGAACCGTACCTTTACACTTATCGTATATCCGATTATAATAATAATGTAATGCAGAGACCCTGAACAAGCTATTTAGTAGGTAATGCGACTATTTTTATTGATGGCGCCTTATTGCTTATATGTATTTTATTGGCTTTCAACCTGCCCCCGCAGTCCCCTTGTGTCCTTAACTCCATCTTTCTTCTCTCGTTTCCCGTCTATGTCCATATCTGTTTTCCTTTTTTTCGCTCTTTCTTTTCTTTCTTCTCTCTTTTCTGTTTCTAGTAGCACTTTCCCCCTAAATACAATGCAAGGGGCCGCTCCGTGATTTTTTAAAAGAGGCAAAAAATAGCATTTAGGGATTTAAGAAATATACAGGGGACATATTTAATCATTGAAGGGTGGATGGCCTGATCCACAGCTTCATCTTTCTACTTTATTTTGGTATTCGAAGAAAAGTCATTATTTTTCTTATAACCCAGTAACATTATCAGGCTTAAAAATTATTCTTTAGGCAGTATAAGTGAAATCATAAAACCTCATTCCCAG
>JAMKCH010021453.1:0-20936 GCA_023653785.1 Ophioderma brevispina
CCACCAAGGAATGGCTGATTCACAGAATCTTGAGATATGCTGCTTTTGTTCAAAGTTTGGATAAATAAGCTCATGGTTTAAATATTTAGTTGACAGTATGGTGAACATTATTATAAATTAATAAATAATCTGAACGAGTACAGGCTTCAACTACGTTTTGGTAGGTTTGCCTCATTGACTTTTCTTGAAAAAAAAAATAGAACTGATGGAATTCTTGTCAAATATGGATGGGGAAGGATATGTTGAGGATGAAGGCTGGGGCTTTCAATCAATTTGAGTGATAACAGGATCTTGTAAGTTCTAAACTCTAACCCAGGTGTGAGCAATGCAATATAGGAAGAGGTGGTGAGTGTTCCAACTTTTTTTTCAAGATTTTAGGCCTAAATCTGTTCAAATGGATACCCTATCTCGGACAAGACTCCACAACTGGCTATCCTATCCAAGACCCAGAACCGGGCGGAAGTGGAAGTTTTAACCTGGGATTTTTAAGTCCATTTGAGCCATATTATCCAGCTTTGAGCATGTTAACCAAAATATCATTGAAACACGGTTCTGGTAATTTGATACTCTATATGTGAGATATAAAACAGCTAGGGTGACATTTTAAAGGGTCCTGTGGCTTATGAAAAATCCGGTGTAAACAGGTTTATGATAAATACGGCTTAATACTCTCTAAATGTAAATGAGTGAAAACACCTGTAAGCCTGTAATCCATTCCAAGATGAGTGTTTTTTTGCTTTAAAAGAGCAAATTTCTACCAAAAATCACTCCAAAAAGAGTGAATTTTCACTTGTTTGAGGGGATAAACGAAGGACAACTTCTTTTGAACAAAAGAAAACAGGAAAATGGGTGGAAATCCACTTTTTTTGGATTGTAGTGATTTAACTTTTTAACATCTAGTGTTCTACATTTATCTGTGAAAATATAATTACGATTTCAAACTAGACGCTGTCAATGGAAGGTTTGGAATGTTCGCTATATGCCGAAGATTCGCAAATTCGAATTAAAAAAAAAAAGTTCGCTATTCCGAATATCGCTATTCTGAATATTGAAAAAGGGTCACTATACTCTGAAACCAAATGCCGTGTTCGCTATTCCGAATTTCAAAAGAGGTTCGCTACTCCGAGTCTCCGAGTTTTGTTTTTCACATTGGAACATTATATGGATAATTTATAACGATTACCGTTAGGCCTATTTATTATCAACTTTAGAAAAAAAACTTCAAAAACAAAATTGTCATACCATACAAAGTTTTCTGTTTTTGGTGGTGATGACACCAATTTTGACAAACTCTAACCCTAAAACATAAAACTCTAACACTAAACCCCCAATCCTAAACCATAACTCTAACCCTTGAAACTAAAACTTGATCTTGTCATAAATTGTCTATTGAAAACAAAATAATCGCGAAAGAATAATGAACCTCTTCTGAAATTCGGAATAGAGAACACGGTATTTGGTTTCGGAATAGCGATACCTTTATAGCTTATTTGGAAAACCAAACCTTTTCTTAAGTTTTTCTCTGTTTTGGCGGTGATGGCACTAATCAAATTGTTTGGCAACCTTAACCCTAACCCTAATCCTTAAAACTAAATCTTGATCTTATCATAAATTGTCTACTTCAAATCAATTGTTTCTTTAAAAAAATCGGAATAGCGATTTTTTTAAAAATACGGAATACAGAACACAATATCTGTTTTCTGAATAGCTAACCCTTTCGCTTAATTCGAAAAAACAAACCTTTTTAAATATTCGGAATAACAAACCTTTTTGAAATTTGGACATGCGAACTCTTAACATTCGGAAATTAGCGAACCTTATTTTAGGATTCGAAAAAGTGACTACTAAAACCGCGTGCTCGGAAAACGAACCTTCGGACTAACGAACCTTTGGAATAATGAACCTTCAGAATATCGAGAGGACCCGGAAAAAAACGAACCTTCGAAATAACGGAGAAAATTCTAAGAAATTTCATTAAGCGCAAACACAGTGGAATTATATCCCTGTCAAAATAAGTTGCAGGTTAGTACTCTCTGTACGATATGCACTAGAACTAGATGATTTAGCAATGTTTATTTATAAGGATAGACACATTGCTTTGGAGTTTCAGCCCATGATATATTTCAAATGCTTCTCATATGTCGAAAACTGCGTGTTACGCTTTTGCAATACCCATACATTTCGCGCAAAGCCATGCGCGCGAAATTGACGGAAAAAAAATTAACACGCACTTCGCCAACGCAAGCGCATTGTCCACGTGCACATCCCGAATATCGGCAAGCCAAAATTCCCATTTAATCCCAAAACCCCACTTTTTAAATGCTTATAATATTTTTCCCCAAAGTGGATTTTTGGGGATTTTGGATATGTTATAAAACACACTCGCCTGCATACATTGATGCAAAAATATTGGGCGGGAATATATTTCCGGGTTGGTTGGGGTTAGAGGACCTCACGACCGTTATGATCATGCAAGCGGCCTATGTTAAAAGACACATGATAAAAGCGAAGGCCAGATGCAAATTAATAATGCATGACGTCGTGCCCCGTGTAATGGTGGGACCCTAACCCTATGGATGAAATTTGTTAATCAATTCATTCTAAAGCAATCATTAGGTGCTCCGTGAACACTTTCAAACAAGGTTAAAGCTTCAAGAGGGTGTTTTGATTGAATCAATCCCTGATGCATAGCAATGTGCCTGTTCTGTACTGTACTAAACAATGTCAGTACTAGGAATAAAAAAGTGTTCCAAAAGTTTAAGAACCACAAGACATTTCATATCATGCAAAAAATTTCCCTAATCTACGCTTTGTGGGCTAAATGAGCATTAAAGTTCAGGGGTTTTATGTGTTAAGAATAGGTTTTTATGTTGATCAAATGAACCCATTGAGGTGAAATTTCCCAAAATGGTTGCATTGTGGGGATGGAATTCCAAATGTTACAACCTCTGAAGCTTCACACATGAGAACATTGAGGATAAGTATCTGCCAGGGACACAAGTGTACATGTTGGACCATGCATCGTAGGGCTCGCAACTCATGATTTTAACGCGTTTCTAATGATCACGAATCCTGCGCTTTCAGGCATGCAGATTCGTCTGATCTTCTGAGTTTGCGAGAATCAAAAATTACTGGAAATGACAAACTTAATAGTACTGATTCAATGGAGAAAATTGGTTCTCATATCTGGATGCTAAGAGAATCACTGCGAGAATCATTCGTGATTTTGTAATTTGCATCCTGAGCTTTTCCATATAGACACACATGCTATGTGCTATGTAACACCACTCTGTTATAACCTCCGGATGTGTATGTAAACCTTGTTAGAACCTCAGGATGAGCTCCAAAACTTGTGACAAGCTCATGAGCTGGCAACTGTGCATTGAAAAACTTTATTGGCCCACTGAAAGCTGGGCTGTGCATTTTGCCAAAGATAATTTGGTTTGCGTACATGACGTGAACAGGAAACACAAGACAAGGATTTTCTTAGCTGGCAGTGAACAGGTACAATAAAACTTCACACAGCAAGGTTAATCCGCTTAAATTGCACCCATTGGATTGTTAAGTGGAATTTTATTGAACCTAGCTAGCAACACCACAAAATAATCAAGTTGAAATAGAGGCTAGTGCGCCACCAACGGCAGGTGTCTGGGGTTCCTAGTCGAGATGGGAACCTCCAAACACTGGGAACTGTGCATTGAACTATTTGGCTCACTGAAAGCTGGGCTGTATGTTTTACGTAGATGGGTGAGCAGGGATGACATGGATTTGTCAATATATGGTTGGATAGTTCAGAATGCCCCCAGTGAACAACCGTCGTCAGATCACAATAACTATGCTATGCTCCACACAGCAAGGTTAACCAGCTTAAGTGGAATTGTATAGATTTACTAGGAATAATTGACACAAAGAGCAACACCAGAAAAATAAGGGTTGGCCAAAATTATAGTTTAATTCTCGGGCGATGTTAGCGTGATGAAAAGTTGTCCAAAGCACCGAAAAGTCACCCAAAAATTAAAAAGTGACTCAAAAATAAAGTAGGGTGCATTCAAACTAGGTGCAGCAAAGGACCGTGGCAGGCAGGCAGTTTTAAAGGGCCAGCAGTGTCAGTGAATTTATTTCCATAAAAAAAATAAAAGTAATGACAAACAAAATGCACAAACAACAAAAGCACAGGGAATTAATGGGAGTAGGCTGAAAGGCCATTAAGGCCAGAAAAGTAGTCTACCCCTTGGAACAAAAAAAAAAAAAGGAAGAACCTGAATGGGCCAAAAGAAAACGACAGTACGGGACAAGACAGGACAAGGACAATGCTCCAGGAGCATAAAAAAATTGCCTCAAATGCAAGGGCTGACGGGCAATTCAGCAAATTATGGAAAAGGGCATAAAAAGGCAATTTGTCAAACATTGGGGAAGGGCATCAAGGCATTTTGTTCAGTTAAAAATTAAGCTATAATTCCCAGTACTGCTCTTTGTAGATAATTCCGACTTTTACGGAAACAAGGATACCCGTGTTTTTCGAGTACTTGTACGCCTTCGGCATAATTAACATCTGGTGCTTCAATACAGAAAGGGATCTATCCAAAATATAAAATATTGCGTGCCCATAGTGGTGCGGCCTTTCCAGGGCTTGGGCTATTTACCGCTTACTCTGGATTAAAACACTATGGGATGTCATTTTAAAACCTTGTTTCGTTTTTCGGATAGCAGGACTGAATACAAAGTCTTAAAAATGTTTATGAATGACTTATGGTGGCAAGAATTGCATTTTCATGAGGCACAAAATTCGGCAGTCGTGGTTCTTTGGCACGCTTGCAATCGAACGAAAGGGCGCAGCAGTAGCTTCCTTTGATTGTGGTGTTTTTATGGGCATTACGGCCATTGCCATCGTGCCCGTTGGTATTTTTGGCAAAACCTTAAAAAAAAAGCCATCCCATCGTACCCCCCACACACAACTGCATGGCAGAGTCAATTGCTCTTCAAGATGCACAAAGATGCACTAAAGCCCTCATTACTTATTTTCCCAAACCTTTTGTAATTACCTTTTGCGTGAGCTAATTCTAGCAGAGCTGATTCTGGGAGGTGCTACTCTTCTTTGTATGTATTTCATTGATTTACAGCAAGCCTTGTCATCTGGTCATACCCCATAGGCACGTGCTGCACTCTGACCCTACAATTGGTGTTTTTTAATTAATTCTGGCGTCTCGTTTGAACCAAGAACATCGTTGTAAGAAGAAGGTATAAATCCTACCAAGATCACATTTATCTCACAAGCACTAACTTTTTTTAGAATGTTGCCTAAGGAGAGTGAAAAGTAGCCCAAAGGCGCAAATTTGCGGTGGACTTTTGCCTTTCTGTGTGGTCGAGTGGCAAAAGTCACCAATTGGGCTACCATTTTGTGGGTTTCAACACGGTTTGAAATAGAGCTTAGTGGTGTCACCGTGACAGCAGATAGTACTGGTCATTCCTCCCTAACACTAAGCAGAGAGTGTCCTAGCCTCAGATGAAAAAAAGGGGTTCGCGGGTGGAATGAGAAAGGGGTCGCCAAACTAACTTTTAAACAATCTCAATTTTCATTTAAACAAGAAGAAACAATTTCGTAAAAGCAACGGTGCTCCTGGTTCAATTACCAATGTCTTATAGCTGTCCTAGTTGTTAGAACATAGATGTAGATTTAGGCACAATATTACAGCGTGGGGAGCAAGTGGTTGGAGTGGCCCCCCATGATAATCCTTTAAAAATGGGGTCCCGGGCAAAAAAGGTTGGAAACCCTGAAATAGACCAATACATTACCTGTTGTACATGTATGATGATGGGTTCATAACTGTTTTTATTGTATGCTCTTGTTGCAGGTTCAGAAATATTCTCAACAATGTATTGAAGTTGAAGGATGAGCCCTCATTGAGGGGCTGTCCCGCATTTATTGAAGCGAGTAAGTCCATTTTTATTGTGTCAAATATAATTTACCGTGCAAAGGCATTGGACAGTAGGGTGGGACGAAAAATGGCTTTTTTCTCGGATCCACTGGGAACTCCTGGAGAATTTACCTTGGGTATATGCTATTATAAACCTAAGTAATCAGTAGAGCCGAAGCATGTTCACCCAGCAGTAGAGTACCACTCGTTTCCCCTATACCTCTGTACAAAACATACAATTTTGCCATGTTTTACTCGCATTTTGTAATATTATTGAATTTACCTTGCCTTAAAAGATATGTTACCCTCGATCGGCCTTAACATGGTGTAAGATCATTATGAGCAACAAATTAATTGCAAAAAGACCCAATTTGATCCACTACCAATATAGAGAATGGCGATTTTGTACCCCTACCCCTTAAAAATAAGCTTTCTAGTAAGAACATGATTTCTTGGTATAAACTTGCTGTCGATGATTTTCGAAAACTTTATACCATGCAAAAGGGAAATATGCAAAGATTGGAACTGAGAAACTCAGAGTTTGCTTTAATTTCTCATATTTTTTACAATATTGACGAGAAGTACATATTTAAGCCTTAAAATTCATCATTTTTTCCACTGGAATTTGACAAAGAATCAAACATTTGAGTACATTGGTCATTAGCAAGGATCCAAAATGAACTGTTGTTTGCAACAGTTGGACCTTACCTACTATATAAAACCATCAAAGTGGTTTTCTATTTAATTCTATAGTTTCGATATCATTACAACCACAACCCCTACCCCTAAGAAAGGATTCAATTACCGAGCAAAATTTTAAACCTTTTTTCCTTCCTAAGCCCCTCACTGCTTCTCTTGCTTTATTTTAGTTTGGCCTTGTTAGTACAACGTTCAAACTCGCCTTTGGTAGCAATATGAACAGAAAACACTTGAATACAGAAGAGAATTTAACTACGAGGGCTAAAATTCATATATTGCCATAGCTGCTATATACTAAGGTTATGTTTAGGGGTAGGGGTACCATATTTGACAGAAATAACATGATAGAGTCACAATCAAAGATTTTATTTTAATGGATACGAAAGAATGATATCACAATTTATTTATTTCATATCCATTTTCAAGGATTTCCTGTAAAAATCATTAGGTTCATGTCAATATTTAGGATTTGGTGTAGAAATCTACAAACATGGTCCAATTATGTTTTGTTACAGGCATTATGGGAATGCAAGAGATTCTGCTGCCTGGGTGAAACATGGTCAATCTTACGATCTTTAGTTTTACAATAGCATAACCCAAGAAATTCCCCAGGAGATTTTTTTTTTCCAGTTGTATCCGAGAAAAAAGCATTTTTCGTCCCACCCTCTTGGCAGCCTCCCCAAGATGTTCCCAAGTGGAAGCCTTTTTTCACTTGTATGTGCCCAACCTGAATCTCCCTCAAGGCAATTGTTGGCAATTATCATTGCAAGTTTTTTTTATGCATCTCCTGCAACAGAGTGGCACATTAGGATTACTTTGGTAGGTATGTGGTCTGCCTGGTGTGTGGTAAAATTTGAAAAAATGTTAATCTACACTTATTGCACCTCTACTCATGTACCTATTGATATTACTTCATATTGTGTTTTTCAGAATCTTCCATCCTATATCTTGTACATAGTTGATAATAGCCAGTAAAACAGTACAATGGCTCATGTTTAGAATTAATTGTGCTGTCCAATTATTGTGATACTTGGACATTGCCTGATGAAGGCTAATACTTGGTTGAGATAGTTTAATGATGTTCCATTTTGGAGGGGAGGTTTCCTGAGTTTTGTCGTGCTGTCTACTGGTTTTATTCCTTGGTACTTCCTGGTTCTTTGTGGTAATTGGTTCCTGGAGTCAGGTGTACAATGAGGCAGTGTATAGTGTCTGGGTCAAATGCCTGGTGTCTGATGTTGGGTGTCAGGTGTCTGGGGTTTATGGTCAGGTCATGTGTTAGGCATTTGGTGCCAAGTGTTGGGTGTCAGATGTTGGGTGATTGGTGTTGGGTGTCAGATGAAGATATAAGGTGCCAGGTATTGGTGTTAAGTGTGAGATGTTGGGTGTCAGGTGTCGGTTGTCAGGTTCTGGGTGTCAGATATTGATTTTTGGGTGTTGATGTTAGATGTTGGGTGTTGATGTTAGATGTTGGGTGTCAAGTGTCTGGGGTTTATTGTCAGGTCATGTGTTAGGCATTTGGTGCAAAGTTTGGGTGTCAGATGTTGGGTATTAGATGTTGGATGATTGGTGTTGGGTGTCAGGTGTTGGTGTTAAGTGTGAGATGTGGGGGTAAGGTGTCGGTGTCAGTCTGGGGTCAGATATTGCGTTTGGGTGTTGAATGTTGTGTGTCAGGTGTGGGGTGTCAGGTGTTGGATGTGGGTGTACAGTGTTGTTATTTTGGGTTGTTGGAGTTGGGTATCAAGAGTTGGGGGTAAAGTGTTGTGGGATGTCAGTGTCAGTGCAGATGTTTAGTGTAGGATGTTTGGTGACAGTGTTTGGGTGACAAGTGTCTGGAGCCAGTGTGGTCCAGGACTTAGGTGTTGGTGTCTTGTGTCTGATTCCTAGTTTCTCATTGTGCATATTTACATTCAAAAGGAAAATAAAGGAAGACACAAGATTCTGAAAAAAAAACACATATGGTACAATTGGATGGATTTCTCACAATACTCCCAAATAATTAGTCCCTTTTGAGTTTTAAAAAAAATTGTGCTCGTGCGCAGGACTCGCCACATTATTTAAAAAAAAAAAACTCATAGCTTGACCTATTGTGCTCTAGGTCCGTTCCAATTATATCGTACTCGGTCGAGAACCACACTGGTCCCAAGGACTCATATGAGGTTGTGACACAGATTGACATTGAATGATGCAATGTGACCTTTGACCCCGTTAACAAACAACAATAGCAGGTGACACATGCATTCTGGGGACCTATGCTACATGTACATGCTCCTCCAAACTTTCCAAATTCCATGTACTGTTACTTTCTACTGTTATATGGTTTGCCACCTTCTTTTTTAAAATTGGGCTATTCCATTAGAAATTAACACCATTGCTTTGGAAAGAGTCGGTATTTTCCATGAGGGGAATGTGGATTTGAAATCAGACCCATTGTGTGGACATTTAGGTGAGTCTTCCATGATGGGAGTGTGATTTGAAATCAGCACATTGCTGTGGAAGATGTACAACTTTTGCCCGCTTGGTCTGGCATAAGCTGATCTTGTCCACACGGGGCCTGCTCCTGGCTTGTTTTGGTCTCACTCCCTTGTGGGTTGGGTGGTGGTCGGAAAGGCTACCAAATTGTCCTTCGTGTCTGCCCTTCAGCATCGTCGGCCTTGAGTGCAGGTCGCTGGCGACACCAAGTGAGTCCGCAAATTATAGCCAATGAGGCTTCCCGATCGCGTGTTTTGGTTTCTGGCGGGAAGGTTGTATCCTTCGGCATTTTCGGCAGGAGAGCAAAACCAGGGGTGACGTGCGAAAATTTACGCCACCCACCCAATGCAAAAATTCTGGGTAGAGTGGGGTGCCGGCCCCTGAAGGGGCAGCTCCTCGGGGGTGTAGCTTGGCCAGAATGAGTGTATAAGGCAGGCAGAGGCGGCGGGTATAACCCTGGTGGGAGTGATGTCACTAGCATGACGTTACACAGTTCTGGTCAGTGTGAGCCCTTGATGTTTGGGGACAGGCTGTTGTAGGGTTTTTTGGGGAAAACTGGCAGTAGCGTCAGGACTCATTTTCCATATGGTTTGGTTGTGTTTGGGCAGATCGACTATATGAGGAGTTGGTTCTTAAAGCTGTTTGATCGAGTCAGAGGCGCTAAGTGAAAGAGGAATGTGAAGTCTTAAGCCTGTGCGGATGGTTTGGTTGTTTGAGGTGGACTACGCTCAATGAGGGATTCGCTTTGAAATGGATGCTTAGATATTTATAAAATTGGTGTTGTGGTTGTGATGGGATCAAGTGGAGTGTAGTTGAATTGGGCCCGTGTACGTTATGATGAATAATAGTTCGTATTATTTGTGGTATGTTGAGGAGGGCAGTGGCCTGTTTGTCTAGTAATGGTATTGCAGTGTTACACTGGTATGTATTTGTACTTGCTCTCTTGCCAGCTCCACGTTTAATTTCCTTGGCTGTGGAAGCAACACACATTGTTTGGTGTTGGTAAGGGCCCTCAGTGGCTGTTGTGTTAGTAATGGCATTTGCGGTGTTTACACTGGTATGTACTGTACTTGCTCTCTTGCCCGCTCCACGTTTAATTTCGGGCTGTGGGCACCACCAAATTGTTTGGGTTGGTCAAGGGCCCCTCAGGGTGACAATTAGGTAAAGTCTTCCATGAGGGGAGGTGGATTGAAAATCAGGCAACCCATTGCTGTGGATGGAGATTTAGGTTATGTCTTCTATGAGGGGAGTATGGAATTTGAATCAGCCACCATGCTGTGGAAGGATTTGGTAGTCTCCAGAGGGGAGTGTGGATTTAAAATCAGCACCACTTGCTGTGGAAGATTTAGGTAAGTCTTCACATGGGGGCATGTGGATTTGAAATCAGCACATTGCTGTGGAAGATTTCGTATGTATTCCATGAGTGGAGTGTGGATTTGAAATCAGCACCACTGCTGTGGAAGATTTAGGTGAGTCTTCCATGATGGGAGTGTGGATTTGAAATCAGCAACCATGCTGTGAAAGATTTAGGTATGTCTTCTATGAGGGGGTGTGGATTTGCACTAGCACCATTGCTGTGGAAAGTTTGGTACGTCTTTCATGAGGGGAGTGTGGATTTTGAAATCAGCACCAGGCTGTGGAAGATTTAGGTAAGGTCTTCCATAGGGGAGTGTGGATTTGAATCAAGCACCACTGCTGTGGAAGATTTAGGTGAGTCTCCATGATGGGAGTGTGGATTTGAAATCAGCACCAACTGCTGTGAAGATTTAGTAAGTCTTTTCATGAGGGGAGTGTGGATTGAAATCAGCACCATTGCTGTGGAAGATTTAGGTATGTTTCCATGAGGGGAGTGTGGATTGAAATCAGCACCACTGCTGTGAAGATTTAGGTGAGTCTTCCATGATGGGAGTGTGGATTTGAAATCAGTCACCACTGCTGTGGAGATTTAGGTATTGTCTTCTATGAGGGGAGTGTGATTGAAATCAGCACCAATTGCTGTGGAGATTTAGGAAGTCTTTCATGAGGGGGTGGGATTTGAAGCAGAACATTGCTGTGGTTGGAAGATTAGGTATGTCTTCATGAGGGGAGTTGTGGGTTGAAATCAGCCCACTGCTGTGGAAAGATTTAGGTGAGCCTCACTGATGGGATGTGGATTGAAATTGCAACCATGTGTGGAAGATTAGACGATTTTCCATTGAGGGGGAGGGAGGATTTGAAATCAGCGCCACTAATGTAGAAGATATAGTCAAAGATTTGGGGAGAGTGACTCTTCAATAGATAGACCGGAGGACTAATAATGAATGATAAGGTTCTTGCCAATCATTACATCAAAACTATTTGAAAAAGGCTCTAGTGTGAAAATATACTCTGTCCAGCGCGAAGTACGAAATAGCGACGCAGGCGTATACATTGAACCTTACTTTCCGCGCGCGAGTAGGCAAGCACAAGAGCACTGCAAATGAAAGGCAGCACCGAGTATACGTACACGTCATCACTTCATACTTCCGGACAGAACAAAAGTAGTATAGGTGGCTGAATCTTTAAGCATGTAATTCTGATGTCAGGGACCAATCTTCTGTGTGTACACGCTATTCTGAGTTGATATTATTTTTGGAATTAAAATCCACCATGATCCAATCTGGTTAGGTTTGTACCTGGGGCTGGCTGTGCCTTAGAACTTTAAACTTCATCAGGACCAACCCTCCATACTATTCCCCCTCCCTCCCTTGTTCCTTATCCTAACATCACCCTCCTTCAAACCCCCCTAGCCCAGCACCTTGTTTCCCATCGCTCCCCCTCCGATCCTCTTATCCCCCTTGCTTCCCCCTGAACTATGGAGTGGATGTCATTAGCTTTTCGCGCAGCTATTGTTGCTATGAGTTATCTCGTGCAGTGACATGTTACGCTCCCAATTACAGCTGCGGCTTACTGTTATTCGAATGTTGAAGATGCATGAAACTGAAGATATACTCGCTCCTTAGTTAGCTGGAAAAGTATATTTGCATTTAAAAGTGGTTTCTACAGTGGATTCTGGTATTTCTTGGGCCCTTGACCTGTGCAATGAAGTGATTGTGAAAAGTAACATTTAGGGTCACGGTGCTAACTCACTGCCAAGTTGGACCCTGGGCTGTAGTTGGTATTAGGTTTACAAGGTTTACCTTTGCCCTCTGGTGGTCAAGGTTGCTCAGGAAACTTTAGGGTCTGGTTTGAGATATAATCTACCCAAATTGGTATTTTGGATTTTATGGTATTTTATATTGTCAGTGGTGAGGGAGATGTTAGTTTAGTGAATTCCAGACGTTGTGAAGAGTTGGCTAATGTGTCCAAGTTGCCTGGAAAAATAGCAGTGCAGGTGTCTC
Source organism: Ophioderma brevispina (assembly GCA_023653785.1). NCBI lineage: Eukaryota > Metazoa > Echinodermata > Ophiuroidea > Amphilepidida > Ophiodermatidae > Ophioderma > Ophioderma brevispina. The sequence goes on from JAMKCH010021453.1 coordinate 12,443, forward strand.
GCTTCCTGCTGGTAAAGGTCCCCAAGGGTTGTGCATTTGAAAAGAGAGGTAAAAGATAAATAGAGTAACGTTACTAATAATTAATAGATCAAGTGATTGATTTAAAGGAAGTGTGTGTTGGACAAACAAGAATCTGTCCACAAAGGATATTTCCTCTAAATAAATGATACTAGGTGGTAACCCAGGTTTTGTATTACCTTGGATCACCTAGCCCCTCCAAACAAATAGGTACTCTGCAAGCCCTCCCCATGATGAAGTGGACGTCCAATGTGGAGAAGCAGCTCTGGATACAGAGACAGGACAGACAGAGACGACAGATTGTACAAGTGAGTTATTATACATATATAACTGCTTTACAATGCTTTAGTGGCCTGGAAGTCACTTAGATTTAGATATGGTGTTCCACAAACCAATGTTAGCAGCATACTGTATAAAACTTGTTGTTTCTTAAAAAGCATGAGTGTCAAATTGGTATGGCAAGGACACGTAACTTTGCCATCACTGTTTCACCAGGGAGTTAAGTATTCACCTGTTACAGTAAAAGTTTTCAAAACTATAGGAAGAATTTGTGCTTCTCTATCTAGAGTGCAATAATTACATCATTGTGGTTTACATTTTCTCAGAAGAAGATGGCAAAAATTTTGGGATAAAAACATAAAAAGAGATACAAGGTAGGAATGTCTATCCTTATTTACAAATTTCATTCTTTGAGGGATAAAACTATAAAATTCAGTGGTCTATTTTTTTAGAAATACATTCCAAATAGTGTGAAATTTTCCCTGTAAATCTTATGTTAGCATTTTCAAAGTATTTTGTAAGATATTTTAGCTAAAATATGAGATTATAAAAAGACCATAGTTGATGTATTGTATCAAGGACCAAAACCAAAAAATGGGACTAGTCTTCAACACAGTCTCAGTGACTTAGTATTTTTTTAATGGCATAAACAATGAAAAATGCCTACATTTGACATCTTTCAAGAAAATGACTTGACTTCAAAATTATTCAGTAACATTCCCAGATAGGACTGATAATCGATTAGCATCCAATACTATTTATTTGAATTTCAGTAGAATTTTTTTTATTCAAACATTTCGTGACATTTTTTTTTTTTTGGAATTGGAAGTAGACCATCTGATACACTCCATTGTGTGTTCATCCCACCAGGTTGCTACTGTTAGACAGCATCTGTCAGAGATCTATGAGAGGGAACAGAACTGGAGAGGAAGCAGCAATATACGAGTTGGCATTCCATTAGAATCCGACAAAAGTGAGTGCCATTTTCTGTTGTTGATTCAATCATTATTTGTCAATTTAAATTAGTGAATAATTGTGGGAGCTAAGGCTAAACGGGGCTCTTACCAGGGTGTTGACAGGAGCGGATAGCCAAACTGTATTGTCAGTTATCGCGTTGTCAAGGATTGCAACAAAGATCCTTGATAAACTTGGGATTAATGTCATTGTGTCGGGTTACATGCAGCAGTAAACGGCTTAAAATTCAACTCCTACAGCTTCTCATTATTAAAGATTTTTTGGCTTTAAAGATCATAATATAAAGTGTAAAAATATAATCTCAAAAGAGAATTAAACAAAGACTGCAAAAGATGAACCTTTAAAATGTGTTCCAACTGTGGCACAAGAGGGTGTACGGACGTGCCCCCAAACAAAGCGGGTATTAAAGATGGAACCGGGAGAGGGAAAGGACCAATGACAGGACCAATCCTAAGAAAAGCAACTAAGATTGATACCAACCCTAATCAAGGATTGGACACTCTGCGTCATCCAGAATACATATAGCTAAGCTCATCTATGATGATATCTCACGTTCGCCTGAGAACCACGGTTGAATGATATTTGTGTTTTTAGTCATGTGAGTAAGTTGTGAATATGTAGACATCTCCTGTGAGATATTGAGAAAACGGAAACTCTCTACAAGAAAGAGTTTTGCTATTAAGAAGGGTAGGATCAGTCGGATAAATGGTCTTACCAGAAACATGACCATAAATCAAACCCCTGAATCAATTTAGTACAAACTTGATTATGGTAAGATAAACTCTCCCATAATTTTTTTTGCAGTTTCAAGACTGCATGTTTTGTTTTATTGTTTTTATTTATTTTTAAAAATTTCTCTAATTTACAATAATAATTTGTTTTCCCAGCCTAAAGGAAGGTGCTTTTAAGCTGAAAGGGATGTGTGTAGAACAAAACCTAAAATCTCACTTTGGCTTTTTTTAATCAAGTGTTTAATTTCATTTTAAAAAAATCTTTTTATGAAAAAATAATTTAGGGAAAATAGCAACCCTTTATTTCAATGAACACACCAATCTGCAAATCTAACCGTGAGAATTTGCTAACTGAATTTCCTTTCATATGACACCTTCTTCATCACCAAAAAAGGGAGTTGTAGTTTTCTTCTAGTAAAAATTTGAACAGTGATACTTCAATATTTCTAGAAATACTTCAACAAAAAGGTTTCTGCGACCACCTGTTCTTTGTTTTTGATGACACACAAAAAATTACAAAATACATGATTTTTTGATATTTCTTTAACCATTAAAAAAACAAACACCAATCTTATCACTCATCAGAGTTACTTGAGAACTATTGAAATAAAGTGGTCTTTTTTCACAAAATTCCCCATTGTGGTCATTTTCTATACTGCCAAAATCAGCCCCTGGCCAAAGTCTATGGGAATTTGAAAACGCATTATGTGACATATCTCTAACAACCCGTTTTGGAAACAATTAAAATTTGCCCATGTTTCTTTCACCATATACCAACATTTCATGAGAATTTCAACAAGATCTGTGCACGAATCCGTACCGATAATCCTACCTAAGAAATTAATGCCTACATATTGTAGTTGTCATTTATCTAGATTAGCTGTCATTGAATTGTCGGCAGTAAACTCCATAGACGACAAGCTAGAAACCTATCTGAAAATTGCCCTTCTCTATCTAGAAGATGACGATCCTGTCCAAAGCCGGCGCTTACATAAGAGATCACATACGACAGGCAGAATCTTAGAAGAACAACTCCCCCCAAAAACCAAAATACACACAAGTACTTTTTATAGTGTGTAACATACATTCCTGTAGAGCATCATTACTACAGGCAGAATCTGAGAAGAACACTCCACATACACTGCGGTAACGTTTAATAGTGTTGGAAACATACATTCCTGTAGACATCATACTAACAGGCAGAATCTGAAATGAACAACTCCACATACACTACAAGGTATGCTTTATATTGTGTCTTACATATAGTGGTAATATGAGTCATGCATTCCTGCAGAGCATTGCTACTAACAGCTGAATCCAAAATGAAAAAGTCCATAAAACTACAAGTGTGTCTCATATTATATTGGTAATATAAAACATGCCTTCTGTAGACATTGCTGCTACATGCTGAAATCTAAGACTAAGAAGAACACTCCAAATCATGCCCAAAAATCCGGCTATTTTGTGTGCTATTTTTTTTTTAGTGAAAGCATTCTAATAATATTTTTCTGTCCTTTTTAAAGCTTAGAATCTTGACATCTCTGATAATATTAAAGCCAAGAAAAAAAAAAACAGTTTGTCCCTCAGAGACTGCATGGATTTTTTTTTTTACCTTGGGTCTTGAACGCATATTTTTTTTAGGTTTTGACTCTTTTGAATTTTAAAAAAACATTTCAGAAAAACTTGAAATTTGGCTGTGTAAGTGTGGCTGAAAAATTACACATACATCGCGGGTCCCCGTACCACGGTGTCGATCTGGCCGCGCTGTTTGTGAATGTGGCCAGAGGTCACATGAGGTCACAAAGGTCACATGAGGTTCCCCAACATGTCACCACCCCCCACCCCACCCACTCCTTTCCACCAAGTTACATCATCATAGCCCCCTTAGGGAACTCATCAGCATCATTATATTTAAGGGTTTACATTTGTGACACCGGACCAAAGGTCACCTGAAGTCACCAAGTTCACATGAGTCACCCACCGGTCCCCCCCACCCCACCCCTCCTTTCCACCAAGTTACATGCAATCCACCCGTGTTCCCTTACTGAACTCATACTCATGCAATATATTAGGGTTAACAGGTTTGAGCACATACCCCAACACAATATACACCTCATATACACACACATACCACGCCAGAGTAATCCCTATTTCCTTCTGCAATTCCTTCAGACGGACACAAAACGTCAAAATTGCAAAAAAGCATTAGCAATTTCTAAAAAAAAAAAAAAAAAAAAATGCATTTCGCATTGCGATTTTTTCACATTTCTTCTGAGACAAACTTTTTTTTTGCTTATAGTCTCTGATTATTACAATGATTACCTTCTATAAATAATATGGGATTAAAAATAAGGACTGCAGAAGTTCTTTAAGAAGTAATAAGAATTTACTTTGAGTTAGTTTCCAAAGCTGCCCACCACCAGTTTGACATTGTGCTTTTTATTTCCAATCAGGTTTGCTATGCCAGAGTGCTTGACTACAGACGTAAATTCATTGAAGCAGCCCAGAGGTATAATGAACTGTCTTACCGTACCATCATCGCAGAAGAAGAAAGAATGACAGCACTAAAACATGCTCTACATTGCACGATCCTAGCTTCAGCAGGTAATGAGTCAAGCTTTACAAAGAGAGAGTTTAACGGTGTGGACACAAGTTACGGCACAGCTGTTTGAAGGTCTCATTTATTATGACAAAAACCAGAATAAAACCAAATATATCAATGGCGACACACTTTTGACCACTAATTTGGATTATTTGTACCATTGGCTTCCTCCAGTATAAATTTTACCAAATTTCATTGCGGGCAAATATGATTTTTTTCTTTAAAATCTAGTTTAACATATCTCTCTATGGAGAATGGGCATATAGAGGGTGCTATACCATACAAATCATGACCTTTGTAGGCCTATATGGCAAGATTCCCGCAATGGATTTTTCTGATTTTTGCAGAGGTAATAGCTCTTGCATGTCCCTAGCTATAACAGATGTCAAAATTGTGTCACCATTGCTTAAAAATTGCTCTTAAAATAAAAGAGACAATTTGCATGGGGCCAAACAGCTGTGACTGCGGTGCGGAAAGTATTTTACCACGGTGTAGTGTGTGTCACAGACTGAGAAAGATATTATCTAAATTGGTACTGCGTGAAAGACTAATGTTATCAGTCCCCCATAGAGAATGTGTGTAAATGAAACTTAATCTCAAATATCTCCAAAAAACAAAAGGGTTCTGTGGATGTTTTTGCATCAGAGAATCAGAATTTCTTTTCTTTTGAGAACATCCCTCAACTGGATCAAAGCCTATGGAACCCACTGAGAAAATAGAACATAGTTTATGTAAACATTTGGCTAAAAATACATCAAGAAATATTATGTACAAATAAAAGCATGTGAAGAACACAAAAATTAAGGTGGCACAGTGGGCTAGCCTGGTGGAGTCAGAAGCAACAAGTCGCTGTCACCAGAGGGTGACAGAGGGGTGTGACTCCACCAAACCCACTGAGCCACAAAATACCAAAAATCGGTAGGTTTTTACACACAAGTATTTGATACTGAAGATTGAAAAAAAAAAAATTAAAGGTTATATGTAAGTATAAAAGTGTACATATTGTTTAAAGGTTGCATTTTGTGAATCCACAGCTCGTCCCCCGACTTACCTAAAAAAAGCTTGAGATTTTTATATCATCTATGCGACCCACTACATTAGATAATCCATGTGTACCAAATCTTAAGTGCTAATTAGGTCGATCGGTGAGAAATTCGCATTTGTAAGATAGCACAATGGCCTATGGACCGTGGGAGGAAAACAGCAATTGGAGCAAACACAAACCAGCAATGTCGGGATCATCCGAAAAATTTGTGAATAAGCTTTTCTCAAGGCTATCTAGTGAAAAATGAATTAAAATGAAGGTGCTGTGAATAACGAAATGCACTTTAAAGTTCTGGATAATGCTGGTATGACATGAGTTTCTTTGATAAGCTTTTTTGGTGAGATAACAAATCTGTTGAAATTGAGATGTGTTGATTCTGCCACCAGGTCAACAGAGGTCGCGCATGCTGGCTACTCTTTTCAAAGATGAGCGTTTGTCAAACAGTGCCATCTTATGCCCATTTGGAGAAGATGTATCTAGATAGAATCATCCGCGGAGCTCAGCTACAGGAATTTGCAGCTAGGCTACAACCTCACCAAAAAGACTTACAACTTGATGGTATGTGGTTGAAACTTTTAAATGGGAAAGTTTGCCAATGTATTTGTTCTTCAAATAATTCCGGCAACATTAAGTCCCAAGTTTTTTATTTAGTACCTTTTCAAAACGGGGTGGGATTGTGATCGGATCTCTGCTTACACACAGAAGTTGAAAGCACTAAGGGTATAAGTAAACTTCAACTGAGTCTTGAACTAAGAGATTAATATAGATAATTTTTAAAGGGGGAAATGTTTGGCCACTTTTGAAAGTGGAAGCCCTGCTCCCCAATTTCAAAATGATGATGTACTCGTGGGCTATCATAGTGCACAAAAAAATGGTAGTAAAGTATAAAAGATAGAGTTCTACGTGCCGCCTTTCCCACTTGAAAATTGTTCTGTTGCCACTGAAAAAACATGCACCAAAATATGGAAAACCCCTCGGTTGCCAAAGTAAAGGACACCCCCTGTGTTCAGAGAAAGCTCTGGGATTGCATACAAATACAAAAAAGCCGATGACAATAATATTGTAAAACCGTGGGGAATTCATGTTTTTCATCATACATTGTTTTTTGATCATGTTAATTTGATAGGTTCAAGTATTCTAGACAGAGCTGTGATAGAGCACAACCTAATATCAGCTAGTAAACGGTACAATAAACATCACTTTGAAGAACTAGGAAGCACTAGTGGAAAGATCCCCCTTTCCAAGGTGAGTGACATGTTTACATGTCAGTGTGCCAGCGTAACTCATATCTGCCAAATGGCGGTGACCAAACCTGGCCCAAAAACACAACATAAATTAAAATAGCACACGATACAAAAAGAGCAAAACTGCTAAGATGCTTTTAACTTCCTGGGCACTACCATTTATGAGATACAGTGCTCTGATGGGCTCATATTAAAGGACAACAAATGGATAGCCCTCTGAGTTAACCAATCAAAATAGTGCATATAGTGATAGTGTGATGCTGATAGGCAGGTAGTGCCCAGGGGGTTCAGATTGAAGTCAAATGGCAATGGGTGGTACCATTGTCCTATAAATCCTTGTTCATGGCATTAGTACTGTTACTCCATATAAAGAAAAATCAGAAAAACCCTTCCTTACCTTGTGAATGGTTTGGTGAGAAAATATTGCTGGTAAATGCCATTTTCTTTTAGAATTTTCGGTCACTGTTTTTATTTATGTGTTAATACAACCATGGTAATGTTCAAATTAGGATTTCTTGGTCAGCATTGCCCAATATTTGCATTGCAATCTAAACAGGTCAAACAATTGGCATAACTTCCTTTCTCCAACCCAAATTTGGTAATTCATTAGACCATTACAAGTGATACTACCCACATCATTAGGTGTGTCCCTGGATGCTCCCCTGGGTCCACTCATTGGGTGGTGGTAGAAATATCAACGGATCGATTGTCAAAATTGGGCATAACTTCCTCTCGATATTAGGTATTCCAACTGAACTTAGTTACGATGAAAGTTATATCAAGACACCACCAGCAATGTCATATAAGCAGGGGTGGCCCCTAGGGTGCTAATGCAATTCATCCTTACATGTATGCAGTTTTACCAACTTTGTTATCTTGTCTAATTATGAAATTAAATTACACACACACATCATACACACACAACACTTGACAATGAAACTTAGAAATATTTTGTGTGATTGACTCCATATGAACAGAAAAGAACCTCAAGATGTTCTCTTCAGCAGCTCCTCGAGAAGACATTGCCTTATTCATTAAATGACAAACATGGGTGGTTGGAACATTTATTATAACATATAAGTTGCCCACCCCTTATTGATTTTCCTTGTAATTTGTACGAGTTTTTCTGAAAATTGTATAATCAATCTGATATATTCCTCCTCTTGGGAGTCTGTATGAGCTGATGATTTGTTACAGACTCACAATCCTCCTTGATTGAACAAGTGACCAGTAAAACCCTTGTCATTTTTCTACTTTTCCTATAGGCTGAGACGATTGCCCCCCGATTGATATCAGAGGACGAATGAAGGTTATATGGACCGATGACAGCATCATGTACATTTGAATGAGTTGGTAAAAGCATATTTCAAAAACTTTCCAAAAATGTGAACCAGCATGACAAAATGAAGTGAAAGTCATGTTGAGTTGATTTGGGGATGCCTTGCTGCAGGTTCGGTTATTTGTTTGATCCTCCTGGTGCAGCCCGGGGCATGTCTGGTGCAAGAGATTAAGTGTTTTTTTAGAGGTAATGGGCTGAATATTTTAAGCTTCGAGTGCATTGGCCAAAAATCATTGGCAGGCGCTCAGTTTGATAGCACAA
>JAMKCH010021454.1:0-33510 GCA_023653785.1 Ophioderma brevispina
AGGATTCAATTGACTCTAATTATTTCAGTGCCTCGGCCTCCATTTTTGCTTGTTTTGTTTTGTTAAACAGGTGTTATGATACGGTGGCATTTTAAAAAGTAGCGTGCTTTTTATCAATTTTATGTCCGTTTTTTATGTTTAGTCAATTCACCTGGTCAGTGCCACTTTAGATGGGGCTACCTACTGGCTATTCAAATAAAAATATTGTGTGTTTAAGCATCCTGTGTTTAGCTTTCTGGACTCACTCTCTCCCTCTCTGCAATTCATTTGATTAATTATTATCCAGGTCAACTTAGGAGTGATTTAAAGGATCGTTTGTGAGCACAGACAGGCCATGATCCATCATGCAGTTGATTCACCTGCATGTTATATTAACCTCTTGGAGAGAACAAAAGACAAGGGGAAAATTCAAAATATTACTCATAATGAGCCTAAAGTGGTACGAATTAAAGAATAATATTTTGCAACAATAATAATTACTTCAATTATAAATATTCAAAGTGGTAAAATATACAGTGTTAAGGGCCTGTAGTAGCTGAAAATGTGCATTTGAAATTAGCAGACAGAATTAAGCACTTCAGAGGTGTAAAATTCGGTAATGTTGACACGCGCGGAGTACAAAGTAAACTTGAAATAATCCAGATCAAACATTTCATTTGAAGCTCAGCTAACCGTAGAAGCGTGAATGTCATCACATCATCATTTACAATCCAAACTAAAGATGCACACGTCTAGTACTAATTGCTTTTAATACGGAGACACCACTCCTCCTTGACAGAGCGATGTTTTCATTACGGCTGTTGAGTTGGAATAGTGTTATCTGCTAACCACTCTTGGTTTGATTGTTTGATTGCAATTGACAGCAATTGGATAAAGGGATGATGGAAAATCATTTTGTGGGTTCCAAATGAAAAATAAATGTAGAAGGTTATACCATTAAATGGCTGACTAGTCTTGGATTACAAAAGTAGAGCCAAATATCAAGGAAAGGAGTATGCTTAGTAAATGCCATTCTCTCACTTAAACATTTCTTTTATTTATGGCCTAACACTAAGAAATACCCCAACCTTAAAGCAAAAAGAAAAAAGAAAATTGTTACAAGTAGAACTTTGAAGGAGGGTACATATGGAACTGAGATGAGGTCGTTGCTTGATTTTTTTGATAGGTGATTTTAGGCCATCTGTTTCTTTGGAAATTTTAATTAAAATTACCTCAAATTAAAAAACCTGTGAGTAGGTCAATAAAGATATTGTTTTACACTGGAGCCATGTTATATGCAATATGGTCTGATCCGAATAGGTGATTTTTTTTATGGATGACCACCGTCCAACAACAGCCTTGTTTTTTCCTGCTTAAAATGCTCTAACTTATCAACATGTCAATGAACATTTAACTTGATTAAACCTGTCTAACAAAATGCAAAATTCCATCTTCTAACACTCCATTCCATGCCCAAATTTACTAACAGCACACACAATTCCTTATTCTTCCATTATTATTTATTCCGTTGACAAGCTTTTTCACTAACTAAACCCGGTAAAAGTGCTGGTATAGATAACATTGACCCTGGAATTTGCGAACAAAATAGTTGACCATGTCATTGTACATCTTCTTTAACCAGTCATTCACCATTGATATTAGTAGTAGTAAGTAAAACTAAAGTTTTAAATCCGGTTTTGTCCCCGCTAATGGGGGTGGCCTGATTCACCTCACATTCACAGCAATACTGCTGTGTGAGGATTTATTGGAGCAAAAGATAATTGACCGAATGCCCTTCTTGACAGTAATGTGCTGGATAGCCACCATATTAGCGCGCCAGAGCCGGCGCCCTTCTAGGTAGATCTTCTTTTAGTTCTACCAGGGTAACTAGCTACCCTCCTCATCAGATTTTGTTAGAAACTCGATGGGGGTGATGGTTTAGCCGCCGACAACCCGGCCCTGGGACAAGTAATACTGGTTACCAGGATACCAGTAGCAGGCCCTCAAGAAAACCTGACCTGACCTTATTGTTCCCAATAATCTCAAATCTGCTAAAGCCATTCCCATCTTCAAAGTAAAGAGCCTCAAAACATCACTAATTACAGTCCAATCTCCATCTTTTTATTATCCTTTTTGAAGATTATCAAAAAAGATAGTGCACCATCATGTTTTCACATTTCTAAACAGAAAATTTTGTACGGTTTCAGGCCCAAATATATATATGACAGTCTTTGAACTAATAACCGAGTGTAAGCACTGAAAATTAAAATTGCACCTTGGGAATTTTCTTTGACCTTTACAAGGCCTTTGGCACCATAGCACATAATATCCTTATAATACTCTCAAGGCTAAATTTTGGGCCTACTATTCATCATTTACATGAACAATATCACCCAAATATCCAACACATTCAAACTTAGTCTTTTTGCTGACAACCTTAATAAATTCCTCTCACTTTTTGAAAACATTAACTGTGGATTTGACGTTTTAGATTTACGATTGACGTTTGTGAGGTGATAAGCACATCTCGGTGTTTATACCCCATCCTTCAGAGGACATCGTGCAGTTATCTCCAGGGCAAAATATTCCACGACCTTTTACCACACTAAACTGGATTATTGTGTCCCTAACCCAGCTTACCTGTTAACCGTATGCTAATTTTAGCCACGTGACATGCCTCAGTGAATTAACGGCCGAGTTAACTGCCACACTTGAGTAAACACACTGCCCTAACATGCAGTAACTTGGGTTGAGCGGTGTATTTTGGCCATCAGGAAGTCATTTAGATATAACATCAACCTTCCCAAGGTCCAATCGATCCTTTGTTTGGCATACCATATAAGGAAAGCATGGGCTTGATTGACAGAAAGTTCCAAGTACATAGGTCAAATCGTTTTTCTATTATGGCCTCATGAATATAGCGGTCCTCCGGCCGTACTCAGACAAAATGTTAGAGTGAATTTACCATTCGCTGTGCACAGGTATTTTAAGAAGGATAGTTCCGATATGATCCAGGACATGGTCTCATAAATGAAAAGCACCGCATATCTTCTGATCCGAATGACATTTTATTTTAAAATTTACAACCATGAAGAAAGAAAACATTTCCTAGATCATGTGAAAGTTCTGTTGAAGTTGAGCATAAACTTTGGCAGCAGCGATGCTAAATAGTGAAGCCCCTTTACTTTAAATACACACTAGGCACAAGAGGTCACGCATCAATTGTGAGCGCACTGTGTATAAGTATAGTAAAAAGGACAATAACTGCACGATGAGACCGTAAGCCATTGATCTGTGTACAGAGAGTCATACCTGTACATGTCAAGGGTATACAGGGATGATCTGCTCCAGTGGGCATTTTTTTCATGAGAAATCCCTAGACATGGGTCATTTTTTCATGAGAAATCCCTAGACATGGGTCATTTTTTCATGAGAAATCCCTAGACATGGGTCATTTTTTCATGAGAAATCCCTAGACATGGGTCATTTTTTCATGAGAAATCCTTAGACATGAGTCCCATTTTTCCAAAAACTGCCTCAAAACATTGTTAAAAAGGTCCACATTTTCTGGGGCTTACACACGAGCCCCGGGCACGAGCCCCAGAAAATTTTGAAAAATGGGTATATATTTGAAGCAAAATCCTTGGAAATGCGTACCTTTCTCTACCAAATGACTTTTAGAAATGGATATAGGGTTTTGACTCCTCAGCTGCACATCCCCGACCAAACCAAATCTGAGTACCCCCGGGATGTGCATATCACAGTCAGTTGAGGTGTAGGTTGGTAACCCCTGATTGTCCCAAGTCATCTCAGTCAGTTAAAGGAATACCTTTAGCAAATGTTTTAGTTCTAAGTATTGTTACAGGAAAGTGTGATGCTTCAACATTATGCTCACCTCTCATTGTTCTCCACTAGAACGTGACTATAGATACCGCATCTCATAACTAAGCTTAAACTACAATTAACCCTGAATGCCCTGCCATTTTTTGGGGATTGATGCAGTTGTGTGAGCGAAGAAAGAAGTTGTTCCCTAATTGCACAACGGTACACAACGGGAGCACTCACATTTTTTGGGGGACCCACCACTTGTGAGTTTCATGGTCATGCATCGCTTTGTAAAGAAGCCATTTTTAACCCAGTAAATGCCAGACGCCATTGGGTTTGGTTTTCAGTCCACGTTGGGCCCACCGGCACTTTCCTTCAGCTTAGGGCTACTGGTTCTACAATCTTGTAGTAATAGGTGCAAAGAGAGAGATGATTGGAAACACCGCCGAAAATTGTGTCATAATAGTAAATTCATGTAGATTAGACCCACGTAATAGATATTCTTACCTTGTGTTAGGATACAGAAATCAAAAGACAGAAAGAAAAAAGGTGTGATTTTGGTGATTGCTGATATTTCAATGTAGAACATAGCTGGATTTCGTATGCTCCAAAAGAAATGAGAAATTTCACAATTTTTGTATTAAAGAAATATTTCTCAGCTTAAATCCTTTCAGAGGGAGGGCAAAATCCAGTACTGTCAATTTTAAGCGGACACTGATATGTGAAATCTCTCGTAGCACCCTTAAAGGAAATATGTCAAAGATTTTTGTCAAGCTTCAGTTTGGACTTACATTCATAAAAATTAATTACATAACATCACAAATTCCCGACAAAAAATAAATATACATTGATGTAAAATAACAAAAATAGAGGCATTTTTTTAAAAATTTTTGCTTTTTTGACATTACGAAGAGAAAGGAAATGGGCGGATTTTTAGCCCGGCGTATAGATCAAAAGCGCCCAATTTTACTCTCCTTGTGACGTCAAAGTGAGGACCAAAACATTCATGTTGACTCGAATTGTTATTGCTGACACTTGTATATTGATGGATTATGAAAGTAATAATACAAATTAGAAAAATAAGTGTCAGAATGACATATTGTGTTTCATTTCGTTGAGTTTTAAATTATATTAAGTTTGGAAACACTGCGGAAATATGATGGTCACAACGACGAAATTATGGATGGTCATCACTTTGACGTCCCATTTGCCTGCGATGGGGATTGTCGGAACGTTTTCGAGTAAGCTAGCAGGAGACTGTAGTGAAAGGTTGTGCGCTTCCGGATAAACAAATTTGAATTTTTGCACACAAGTACTTTAGGTATTATTAATCCCATTAAAAAAAAAATTGATTGGAAGCACTTGCAAAACCCCACTTAATGCCCCCAAGCTTGGAGTTTCAAGGTTATACAGGGTTAAAACCAATAAAAATGTTCGAATGTGTGAAAAGCACAATCCTTTTTATGGTGATGTTTGTCTGGTCACAGGATTCCAAAAAGGTATTAGTTTACACTATCTATGGCTTTTATAGTTCCGAAGTTATGGGGTAAAAACTGTAAAATGGTTGTGTGTGTGTGAAAAAGTCAATTTTGGTTTGTACATGGGTCAAAAGTTAAAAAGTTTGCTTTGATTTGTTATATAGGTGCAAAATGTTTTCCCTAGCTTAAAGGATTGAAATAAGGAATTTTTTTTATTTTTTTTATTATGCTTAGTTTTCACATTATCAACAAAATAGGTTGCAGTCAATATAATCCAATAGCTGCCAATAAGCTGTTGACTTTATTCGCCATTTGGGGTAATACCAGACACGGTAAGATAGTCAAAACTATTCCCTATATTTCATCTATTGATCTAAACCAACAATTTTGACCACATTACCACAAATTGGAGCAACTTTTAATTTTCGACCCCTTGTACCAAATTCAAAATTGACCTTTTTTACCATTTTTTACAGTTTTTACCCCCATAATTCCTAAACTCTAAGTCACAGGTAGTATAAACTATCCCTTTTTTGAATCCTGTCACCAGGCAGGACATCATGGTGGGCTATTCAACACAAGTCTGATTCATTTAAAAATAGTTTACCCCTGTGTAACCAAGCTGGGGGCCATGAAGGGCTTGTGTGGCAAGTGCTGCCATCAATTTTTTTGATTTCAAATATTAAAGTAATGTGTACCAAAATTCACAATTTTATCCGGGATTTGCACACTCACAAAGGTCTGTGCACAAAGTCCCCCACTAAGCTATTGGGCGGAAAATTAAAAAAGGGCAAAATCTCAACCAAATGTGGACAATTTTCAACTTATTGATTATATGTAATCTACGTTACTTAAGTTTCCATCCATACCAATTTTCCAAAATATTCGGAATCATGACATATTTCCTTTAACATAAAGCTCTATCAAAGTTTTATTTGTGCGGAACAAACATTGCAAATGCCAAGTTGGTTCGTTCGTTCGTTCGTGGCAAGTCCAAAATCACAGTGGAAGATCCGTCTTTAACCAGCTGATAGTTTCATCATCCAGGTTGATCAGGCTGGAATTCCTCTTGGGGACTTGTACCTCATAGTCATACATGATGTGGCTACTGGTTTTGGGCTATCCCCACAATCGCAGTTTGGTGAGGGTTCTACTCCGATCTTGTGAAGGACAGTTCTTTGTACGACCAACGCCAGATCTGAGTCTGTCGAGGTTGACCCAGCTTTCTATCAGGTCAAGCCTTTGGTTGCTAGATGGGCTGTCACAAACTGCTTTAGGTTTTAAAAAGTAGGGATGACCATTTGCTCATACCTTGTCATTTTGAGTCCAGGCTGATCGATAGGCGATTACTGTTGGTGACTGCAGAGTGCAGGGATTGGTGGTAGCAAAGTGATCCGGGAATTCTCTGATCTCAAAGGGTGTTGTGTCTGGGTGAGGCTACCAGGTTCATCACATTTCTTGGCGAGCTTGATCGTTGAGGTCCTTCTAAGGTTTGCAGGAGCTAGCAGACAGAATTGGAAGGTATTCTACGGCGTCGCCAAAAGGACAACCACTACAAGTCTCATTGCATATTCAGACGACATCCAAATCTTGTGCTGACTGTACGCTGTGAACTCCATACTGGTGCAGCGTAGTTCGGGTGGAGTATGCCAAGGCCAAAAAGTGATGTAGTAAGGTGTCAAAGGACTGCTGAACCCCATCCAGTTCCCTGCGAGCCTTCGAGGGGTTGACAAGAGACTGCGTCTTGGCAGCGAGTGCCTTGGTGTGTTGATTGAAATTAAAGTAAGGCTGCGGGTCAATCTGTGAAGCCAAGGTACTTCGGTGTTGGGTCATGTGACAGTTTTTCTCCATCTAGAGTGAGTTTAGTTCTCTTTTGCGCATCGATGTGCAAGGTGGAAAAAGAGCTGACGGTCTGGTTTGGTGAGTGTCAAGTGCCATCGGTGGAAGAATTGGCTTACAGTGTTAGGTCTTTCTGGCCAACACTGTTTCTAAGGACTCAAAGCAATCAGCAGCTGTTCCAAAAGTGCCGTGTCGTCTGCCGTAGGAGTAGGCGAACAATCTCCCTTGGATATATGCGACGTAGATGTGAAGAGACTGGCGGTGCCAGACAGACCTGTGGGACACCATTCCGAAGTTTGCGCTTTCTACTCTTGTGCCCAATTTGAGTCTCAGGACGAAAAGATCGTCTTGGATGAGAAGCATAATGAACATTGACAGCTGCATCAGGGAAGATTTTGAGTAGCGTGAGGTAGAGACCTCGGTGCAGCAGGACGGTATCGTACGGAGCAGTTAGGTCTATGAAGATGCCTCCAAACTTCTGCTTATTCTGGAAGGCTGTCTCGGTGCCATTAACTAGTCTTGCTATCTGCTCAGGTTGATTACCTCTTCGAAATCCAGCGTGGGTGCGGGGTAAATTTGCCGCGACCGTATCATTGATCCTGCGGAGTATCAGTCGCTAAAGCAGCTTATAGATGTGGATAGTACGCAAGATGGGTCTGTAATCTTGGGGTTCATTGATGCGGTTTCTTGGGCTTCCGGATTGCAATGACCTTTGAAGTCTCCCATCTGGAGGGAATAGTGACGTTCCCATGGAAGTAGAAAGGAAGAGTTGGAGCATCGCACGCTTCGGGTGCCATATTCTTAAAGAATTCTGTATGGATGTGGTCATGGCCAGGAGCTTTCCAATTCTTCAGACTTAATGCTTCGGTGATATCATTATAGGTGAATGGTTTAGACATGGGACTCGACTGTGGAGAGGTTTGTAGAAGCTGTTTAATCTGCATTAACAGCACGAGAGTGGGCCCCGGCCCGTGGAGTGTAGTCTTGCCACTTTCCATTGTGACAATACTGAAGCGATGGAGTTTGGAGTTTGCCGAGACAGGACACTGCTTAGTGGACAGCTACGCCCGGGAGCTTGTGATGGTGTTCAAGGCCTTGCGGCTTGAGTGGGTAAAGTTGATATTGGATTACTCCTCCTCCAATCTGGGGTTTTTCTCTTTTGGCCAAGCAGATCCAGTAGCTGGTTGCCCTTTGCTAATCTCTCAGTATCGCAGTAGGTATTACAATACGCTTTTTATAACTCGTCGCATTCCTTTTCCCAACAGGGGGTGTAGGGATTCCTTCTGCTCTTGGATGGAAAATGTTTAGCTGCTTGATGGAGCATGGAGCAGAATTCAGAATATGCAGCGTTGATGTTAGATGAAGCCGGGTTTGGCAGCGTGGATGGACGACTGGTGAGTTGTTTGAAACTTGGACCAGTTGGCTTCCTGAAATTCCATCTCTTCTGTAGAGGGTGGAGATCGTGACCTTGATTTCACTGGTAACCAGGTGAGGGCAACTGACTGATCTAGGAAATCTAGGAAGGATGTTTCTGGAGCAGCGGGATCGGAATGTCGCTGGTGACTGTTGGAAAGGTCGGAACAGGTCCATGTCCCATGACTGCATTGAATAGAAGGTAGGTGGATCCTACTATCAAACAGCAGTGGAGGTCTTTGGGCTTCAATCATTAAAGACCGCTTTGTGAAGAGGAAGAATAACAAGTTTTTGTGAAGTAGGGTTCTATACCCTCTGAGTTCCACTCTGTTGAAAACTTCTTTTCAATTCCCTAGATAAGTTGTAACAACAATGATGTTGTAGATTGTACAAAGGTGCTGGCTGGTGAATTGTGATATTTGACATACAAAGGAAAAATCATAGAATATGCATAGTTATATTTGAGGTGGGGGGGGGGGACTTGAAATGATTAAAGATGTTTTGGCTCATGTTAACTTAAATTGGGGGGCATCCCTGGACAGTTGCTCATTAGGAAAATTAACACGATTATCGGTTTCTCCTTGAGTGAGCTTCTTCTTTTTGGCATCTTTCTTATGCAAGCCTGTGAGTTGTGACAGAAGTGGGACCATGGTCATTTGAAGGCCAATTAAGCAAATGAAATTAGATATGGCAAGACTCTGAGGAGCCTCATCCAGAGGAGAGTTTAGGCTTTTATAATAATTGATTCATGTTTTTGATAGTTCCGGCTGCTTCAGATTTGTTTAGGCGTGCTGGAGTACTTTCAAGCTTTTTATCATCTTTGCTTGAAAAGATGGCAAATGAGGCGTTACTCCCTGAAATTAGATTTAAGTTCTCTTATTTGAGGCACGCAGGTTTATGCTTCTCAATATGTATGACCTGTAGATTTCAGGTTATGCAGGTGCAGATGGTAAAAGCACATAGGGTGGTATTCTGAAAGGGCGACTAACTTTATCATGGTTTAAACCAGGGTTAGTCCACAAGAGGGGATCTTTTTTTCTGTCAAAATAACTATGAAAATGTACTGTAACAGGTGAGAAAAATTCTTTATGGATGGGTCATTCCGGCCTATCCATAAGGCATTGTCTAACAGTTACATTTCATTTTCGCAGATTTTGAAAGGAAAAAAAGGTCCACTCTTGTAGGATAGCCCTGCGTTAAACCAAGGTCTAAAGTGAGTCTCCCTTTCAGAATTAAATAACAGCCATAATGCCAAACTTTCCGCAAGAAGCAAGATGTGGAAAGTAGACATTATGAATCGTTATTGCCACACACCACATTAAACTGAAAATCAAGTCGTTATGATTGCAGGTTGTATGTTCAAACGTTACCTTCATTTAGTTATTGAAGGGCATATCATCTCAATTTCGAGGCCGCCAATAAGGCAGTTGTTTATTGGCACTATTGAGCCAATTTTTGTTCTGCATTTTAAAAAAGGTTGGTGGCTTTAAAAATGCCCAATTAGTGGTAGCAAGACTTTAAATATTATTGGGGAAATGGCAGCTCTAAGATTGATATGGTGCATGAAATGGTATGTTCCTGTCAATAGTTTGCAAAATTATGAAGGACAAAATCCATCCACTTGGAATAGATTTTCCTATCCCAACTAGTGTGTAACCATCAGTTTAAAGAAATGAGGGCGCCTATTGCCATTTTAGAGAGGGGTCTTCTGCTTAATGGAACATCTGGGGTTGAGCTTTTATGTCATTTTGGGATCCACCCTTCTACTTTTAATGATTGGTAATTTTGTCCTTACATGTTGTGTGAGAGTTCTGAATGTGTAATAGTGTGCAACCCCATGGAATCCCCTGTTCCCCCATTTTGTGTCGCCTGCAGAAATTGCAGAAGGTACATGGGGATTACTCTGGTCGTTATATGTGTGTCTGTGTTTCAAAATATATTGATTGCCGTATGAGTTCCGTAAGGGCTACGAGTGTAACTTGGTGGAAAGGAGGGGTGTGGTGACATGTGGTGACCTCATGTGACCCTTGGACCTCATGTAACCTTTGGCCCCATTTCATAAACTGCAAACAGCAACGACCACTTGCGGTCCGGGTGACCGCGATGTATTTTGCATTTGAAGTGGGTAATAGGAAATTGGTGGTATTTAAAGACACTATCATGATCCACCCAACGAATCAAAATTTTAAAATTTGCAGGAATTACTTAAAAGGGAAGATACGTCTCTAGGAATTCTCATTAAGTTATTTTTTGCAAACTGAAAAATGAAAGAAAGAAAAAAAACAGTGTTTAAAGCTATGAATCTCAAAAAAATAGTGTTGCAGTAAGTGCCCGTACGGGACAGTAATGACTAAAATATCCAATTTTGTCTTTGTTTTTAGGTGGGCTTGTTTTATCACTCTGTAGAGTATGTTTGGAATATATATATATTATAAACTGTTATAGACATGCAAAATCTGATTTTTGATGATGATTTTAAAAAATAATTAGCAAATCACGGATAGTGCCTTTAACCAAGACGGTTGGTCATATCACTTATGTTGAATAGCAGAATAGACCACCTTATGTATATTTAAATGTATATCCAAAGAATATGATCATAACAAATGTTTGTGTTCTGTTGTTGTTGTGAAGGACTAATTGAATAATAACATTTTATTCAACTGTCAGCAAAAGTTCCAGAACCCCTGATTGCGTACATGCAAGTCCCTGCATGAATGCGAGTGCACGGGAGTGGCAAAAAAAGAGCCTGTTGTTCTGTGTACTGCACAGAGGCTCAAACATACTCCAGCTAGCTGGTACAAAATATAGACTTAGCTGTATTAATTAAAAAAGTGCATGGCCAGGAGGGGAATGTGAAATAAGACATATTGAACATTGCGGAGCTGTGTGCATGGCGAAAGAAAATTTGAGCAGGGGGAATCCGAGCTGTATCTATGAAACATGATGACAATGTTTGTTGTCTGTGTTTTTGTCAAAGACAGCAGCAGTAATCTCATAGGTGGAATAAAGCGCAATATTTTATCGCACTAATCTGTTAAAACCTGTTCACCCCTAACAGTGTAATAGAGTTGTCTAAGAGTGGTTCATTTAACACAATTAAGCCACTTTATTCCATTAAGGGTTTTTTTTTTTTTTTTTTTTTTTGTTTTTTTTTGGATGCAATGAGAGATTTGAGGCACCCAAAATATTGCGTCGGTATAGTAATTCATATAGATAGACACTCAATAGATTTCTTACTTAGTATTTGGCTACAGAATTGTCTTGAAAAGAGAGAAAAAGTTGATTTTGATTTGCTTATATTTCAAAAGAAAACATTAGCCTGAATTTTGTATGTGCTCCTATACGGAAATTAGAACTACACAATTTTTGTCCAAAGAAACATTTCTCAGCTTAATCCTTTCGATGGGGATATTTTTTTTAGAAAAATTAAAAAATAGGGCAAAAATCAGTACTTTCGATTTTTTTCGGGACACCTGTATGTGGAATCTCTCGTTGCCAACCTTTAAAGACAGCCATCACCAAAACAACAGTTTTAATTAAACCTGGTACAAATATTAAATACATTTAAAAAAAAAAAAAATAACAGATAGTGAATTAAAGCGTAAATTAATACTTTATTGCACTTTATTCTGAAGACAGCCAGTCACCCAAACATAGTTTAATACAGTGTCTAAGAGAAAACTGGTTCATTTTTTAACAGAATAAAAAAAACAACATTTTATTCCATTTAAAGACCAACACGTCACCCAAACACCCTTAAATACAGTTGTTTAAGGAAACGCAAATAGCTTAAGAAAAAAAAAAATTTATGGAAATTGCGGTTTATTCCATTAAAAAAGCAGGCCCATCACGTAAACACAGTTTATATAGATGTCTCTGAAATTGGTTTCATTTTAACACCCCACTTAAGGTAAACAAAAAAAACACACTTTATTCTGTTAAAGCAGTCCTCACCAAACCAGAGTTTTATTATGCTGTTGTCTAGGAAAGTGGTTCATTTTAACAAAATAAAGCAAAAAAGAGCAAAAATAAAGCTTTAGGGTTTAGCAAACACATTTGGTTCTGTTAAAGACAGCAAAAGTTGGTTCATTTTAACACAAGCAAAAAAAAGGTACAATTTTTTATACCAAAATATGTACTTGATTATTTATAGAATTGAAAACCAAAAACTAAAGTTATGAACTTGCCTCGTCTGTCTCTCTCCTTATCAGGCCCTCTAGAGAACCCATGATTGATTTTTTGTTGTGCAAAAAGACAACATTTTAATACTGGTGATTTAAAGGAACTCTCAGGATTTGCTAAATCAGAAAGTCAAAATAATCATCCAAAAATCAGATTTCTGAAGTCTGTAACAAGTACTGTATATGAGCAAAAATTTGAAGTATTTCCCTGGTGCTAACAATTCGAACTATGCTGTCCGCTTGTGTACTTCAAAAAAACACGAATGCAAAATGATCCTGTGAACTCTCACCAGCAATTTGCTCATGTCATCCGTTGTGACATGATCATCCCTCTGTTTGTTAGCATCATTTTCGTCCTCATCTTTTCGTCTTTGGTTTCCATGGTTTGCAGGTATCATTGCATTGCATCGATTGGTATCTTATGAGTGCCATGGGCGAGGCAAGCCCGGAGTATGGTGACTTCTTGCCATCCTAGCTGAGATAACTATGGCAGAATGGCAACATCATTATGTGGTAAGAAATTGCTCCCTAATTACCTCTTCATTGAAAACCAGTCATTTTTTTTCAACTTAAACCCTCATCTACTCAATTCTATTTTTTTTTTGGTTACCCTACTATACCCCTTTTTGCTATAGCATGTATTGAATTAACTTGATATTTGCCTTTCTTTTCATGCAAAAAACAAGCACCAACAGGGATTTCGTTAGGATGACCATAATTATGGATTTATTTGGGGGGATGTGGGACTTTGGAAAAAGTGGACTTCTTGTGTAAAGTGACCCTAGTCCCCCTAAAATGGTCCTTTTTGGAATTTTTAAACATCTCATCACAAAAGTGGATGTTTTTTCAAAATTTACCTAAAAATTTAGACTTTTTTATGCAAAAATTCAGCAAAAAAGTGGACCTTTTCCCATTTGTGGAATTGGGGTGATGTGGGACTGCACACCCCAGCATACGGGCCTGCCCCCCCCCCACATTCAAGAGATTATCTAAAACAAAGGATCTACACTGCCCAGGATACTTATTGTGGAAACTCCTGATTCATTTTCTTTTCCATATTTACCACCGTGAGTACCAAAGGATACATGTTAGATGACATAATAATTTTGTGAGACAGCAAATTAGCAAAATATCCAAATAATTATGTGCAGTTTTTTCATACAGGTCTTGATTGTGTCGTATATTTAGGTAATTTTATGATTGCCCAGTGTTATACACATACTCTCAGTTTTTCAGCTGTTGGACAATATTCCTCAGACTTATAGTTTGGCAGTTGGTTTGGTTTTAAAATCTACAGTTAAGGGGGTTCATTTTAGAGTTCAACCTTTTTCCCCTTAATGGCAATTTTTTATTCTCCAAAATTAAATACTGTTAAAGATGCTAGATCAGTTTGTCCGAGGAAGAGTTTGGAAGGAAAACTTTTCCAAAACACTTTACCTGCATATACCAGGGCTGAGAAGACCCATTCACATATTAGGGGCTAAGCAAATACTAATACTTCAAATACATTCATGAATCACCCTATATCACATAGACTTAATAGGTGGAACGAGAGATTTTCAAGTCATCCCTATTTTCTGTGATATGTAGTGATTCATATAAGATAACTGCACAATAGGGATCCCCTATCTTTTATTTGATTACAGATAGAACTTTAAATGAACAAAAGGTGTTTGTGATGCGATATTTCAATATGTAGAAAACATAGGCTGAATTTTGTATTTGCTCATATACCCCCCCCCCCCCCCAAAATTAAAAACTTTGAAATATTCGTTTACCAAAGAAACCGTTCTCAGCTGAATCCTTACAGATGGCGGATATTTTTGATATAAAGCTTTACACCAGTACCAGAGATCAGAATTATTTCACATCTTTTCGGGAAACCTTTTATTTGAAATCTCTCGGTTGCACCTTTAAATAACCATATGTTCTAAGAATACAGGGCCAAATTAGGGCAAAATTATCACAAGTTCTGTGATCAAATCTTGTTTTCGTACAGTGCTCATTAAGCATAATCTCTGCTATGTCCGTTTTAGTAGGAGATTATTGGAAAGTAATATAATAGCAGCTATGTTATGATACACTTTTAATTAGTTCTGGACAGATATGCTTGTTATTTGAAAACTTTAATTACAAGAGTTAACTATTTATAGCTGTAATTATATGAAGTTGGTTTTTATTAAAGGTGCAACAAGAGATTTCAATAACAGGTGTCCCCTAAAAAATGTGAAAATTATGATTTTTTGAACTGCACTGGTTGTTTTGTAATAGACTCTGTCAAAATATCCAATCTGAAGGATTAAGCTGAGATATTGTTTTTTAGTACAAAAATTGTGAAATTTTTTCCCAATTCCTATAGGAGCAAATACAAAGTTTCAGCACTATGTTTGTCATTGAAATATAAGCACATACAATCACCTTTTGGTTTCATTTTAAGTTATTTCTGAGCCAAATAAAAGGTAGGGAATTATTGAGTGTCTAAGTATATAAATCACTACAGATAACAGAAATATGGATGACTTGAAATCTCTCATTGCCACATGTTAATAGTTCACTTTGATTTTAGGTTAAAAATGTTTTTGAAACATGCAGTGTTCATAGAGCGAGCAGTAGATGTTGTGAAGTTGATTGCAGCATATTACTGTAAGCTTTGCGCAAATGTTGCCCCGACACATTCTAAATGAAGATCAGCGGTTTTGCCAAATTATTGCCCAAATTATGATCAAGTGAATATTCATCTAGTGGGATGGCTTCACCTTTTCTACAATTTTTGCCTGAGTTGGAATTGAACCCACTATCTATAGATGAATGCCAAGGAGAAGGAATCCGAGCCAGGCAGAAGCGTCTTTCTTTTGTAAACTTAAATAAATACATCAACATGAATTAAAGCACACACAAAATTCATGAATAGCGCTGAATATGAGACGAGGTGCGGAAATTTACGTTCCCGGACCATTATTTGCTAGCAATAATCTCACTGTAGGAGGGGGATCTTCAGTGGTCATTTCCAGGATTTTGTTCTATTAAGTGAAGAAGCTCACATCAAACATTTACTCCATAAGCGAAATAGCCACACAATAAACCATCAAAAAAAGTAACTGCATAATCTCACATTGGAAAATGAGGGCGCTCTCAAAAATGTACTATTATTGCAGGCCGGTGGCGGGCCAAGCCTCATTCATGATAGCAATTCACCAAAAATGTCAAACGAAATTACAGATATACGGATGTGCAAACCACAGGGGAACCATGGCGTGCTTTGATTGTGGGCGTCATCATGGAGTTCCATGGCCTTACATACGACCTCGTCATCGTTCGTTATTAATACAAAAAACAATCAGGAAATAACCCGTCCAGTGGAGTTGATTGTCTTCCACCCAACGGTTTTTGAATAAGAAAAATATTCCTTGACCACCCTATAAAAAATTCAGAAATTTTTCGTCAAGATTTCGCTTTTACGTGTTTTGTTTTACAAACTAATGGGACGTCTGAAATTGGGATTCTTGGCCGCCCTCCCCTGTTATTATTGTTAAACCTTAATTTCCTACATTTGCAGGTATTCACCCATGGCCATTGATAGGCTTGATGATGCCATTCTTGGGTATGGATAATCCTGAGGAGGTGTTTGCCCAGCTAGGGCTATACATGGTGCACAGTTACGTGTGGCTTGGTTATACACACTGCCTGTTTGATGCTGCTCTATTTTGTGTTCACACGAAACAATCCACTTGAGTCTTTAAGGGGAATGTTACAAGCATGGTTAACAGCTTTGGCAACATCTTCCAGGTATGTTGTTATTCTTGTAAGCGGTAGTGAGTAATACAAAGAATGCTCGCAGAGTACATTGCAAAGCTCTGCTCCGTGCCATCGTGCATGTGTCAGGCTGGAAGTTCCTTTGGCAATGTTCATCCACTAAGCATGTACTGATGAGTTTTACATTTAAGAGGAATGGCCAGGCCTGTGTTGTAACCAGTGGGGGGGGGGTTGGGCGACCGGGGGTGGAGGCCCCCAAATTCGCAACAACCCACCCCAAACCCCCTAAAAATGGCCGCAAAAGGCAAAGAAAATCGACCTTGGAGAGCGGAAGAGCCAAAAAGTTTGGGTTTTTTTGTCAAAAAAGTGTTTAAAATTCGGTATAAAAGTCCACTTATGCCAAAATCATTCCTCCGCCCCCTATGGGGACATATTACGATAGTCTCAGGCAAGTTCAAACAAGGTTTGCTGTTTCTTTTGTACTTGTTTGTCCAATAAACCTTAGGAACGGTCTTGGTAGGTGGTCTACCACCAATCGATCCTGTGAAGTTTGAGAGAAATTCTGCATCCTAAAAAAATCATCCCTGCTCACTTAAATGCAATTTTAATTCAGATTTAGCAAGACGTGTTTCTGGAATATGGGCCCATTTGTTGTAGAAAAATATGGTAAAGAATGTTTACTGTGTGAAAGGTGGTGCTGTGATGCTAACAGCCAAAATTAAGTTTTTTTTGTCCCCAGTGGCGCAACTATGCCTCACCTTCCGATTGGGCTTGAAGGAAAACAATGGAAGAGACAAGAGAGTGAACAAGATGTGTCATACTATTGGTGCCACAGTTAACAGGGATGGGCACGCACTGTATGAAGCAGCTGGCAGCCATCTTTATTGCCAATCTTAATGGTATTCACTCACAGTGGCAAAGTTTGTAACTGTATAAAGGATGTATGAGCACCATAATATGTGAAGCCGCCAATAATTTCGCCCTAAATTTTAAATACCCATTTTGGCTCTCAGTGGTTGGTATTGATTCATGTCGGCAAGTAATATAGCATTCTTCATGACAAACAGACATAAGTTAGTTACATTGAATTGCCATTTTTGATTATTTCTTGCGTTGTTTTTAACACTTTGCACAAAAATTACCAGTGTTTTTATTAAGTCTTCCCTGGAGATGGCGAGCGCAAGATAGTGTTGAAAAAAAATGTGCGCTTGGCTGGATTCGAACTGGCGACCTTTGTATTACTAGCTGACGCTTGGCTAACTAAGCTAATTCAAGCCAGGTATTATCTATAGGTGTTAGGTCCGAAAGGTTGTCCTGGCGCTTTCCTAGGGATAGCATTAGAATGGTATATTTACATATACGAATTTGTTTTTGAAATTTTAACGTTTTTACTTACATCCTTGAGAGTTTGAAATTGTCACAAAAAAGAAAGAAAAAGATCAACTAGATCACAAATTTGTCAGAAAAGGAGAATAGATATAAACTATTACTTTGTTCGGTCTCGAGTTGGGGGTGACATCATGACGGGACTTTGCATTCGCTCTAGCGTTTGTGATTGCCGGCCGTCTTTCGCGTGCGTAAATGCTGCAATTCCAAGGTCGACGCGTGCGTTCCTCGGGTGCAAAACCTAACAGTGACGTCACCCCAATCTTGAGATAGAACAGAGTATAGAGCATACCTTTTGACTTTTGTATTTGCCTTCTTGATCTGGCAGGGCTTTCTTATAAAACAGCTAACCATTGGCGAGTATTGGAGCTGCTAGTGTACCAAGTGCAGGCTTAGTAACCATGCTGCTGGTGTTGACTGCAGCAGGATTCCCAAACAGGGGACGTCAGCCTTCTCATAACGGTCTTCTCGACTGGTGCTTGTAAGAAAAATAAATTTGTGGTGGGTGATTTATGGTTTGTGTACAATGCCAAACCTACTTTAACTTTTATTCATTTGTTAACCATACATCATAACTCCAAAAAATTTAAAAGGATGAGGGAACGGGAAATTCTATATTATAATGCAGCAAAACCACCATTTTAGAGAAATATAGTTATATTAGCAGAAACCTAAGCTCAATATCTGTACTTCACCATTTCTGGCTAATATTGATGTGTGAGCAAAACTGCCGTCGTTTGGGGATACTATTTTTGAAGAAATAGAGTTAATAGGAGACAATGAAATCAATATGCCATTTTAACCAATTCTGAGTTATTGAATATGATGTTATTTAGATTTCATAAAATTGGTCCATTTGGTTAAATGTGAGTGACACAAAAATTGAAATTAAAACATACAGTTCTGAAAAATGGAAATCAATTTCCATGAATTTTGGTTTCAGCAGATCAAAGAACTTGTCGGCCAGGAAAATTGGTGGCTTTATTATAGGGAAGATAACAAAAAATCAGGCAAACGTTTGGCGTTCGGTCATGCACATTAGTTAGTTCCAGATCAACTCTAAAATTACTTTGCACATTTACTTTTGATATTTTCTCGTCTTGTACAGTGTTGGAATACTAAAAGTACTGATCATCAATGGAATGAAGCACATGAGATAAAGTAGGTGTGAAAGGTCTATTAAATCATTTTATGATTCCAAATTATTTCATTCATCTGTTCATGCAGGGATCGTTGTCGTACATCTATTAATGTATTGGGGGGAATCATATGGGGCGGGGGGGGTGGGTATTGTGTACAAGCTCTCCAAACCCAGAGGTAGAGAAGAGCTGATCGGCAAGCCGAAAACTACACTGGGAAGAAGCAGCCGAAGCTAACCCCCACGACAAGGCAAATCCCACGATTACATTCCAAGCTAGACGGGTTGCAAGCGCAACAATGCTCTGGATACGGAAGGAGACGCGAAACCGGGACGGGGAGCAAGGGAGAATCAGTAGTTGTAAGAGACTTTGCGGATGTTGTAGGGTATTTGGTACATTGTACATTGTGCTCATAATAAAAAATAGTGTGTGTAAGAGATGATTGAAAGGAATTATAATGAAGTTTAGGAAGCGTGGTCATGGGCAGTCATGTGGGGGACAACACTATTCTAGAAGAGTTGTGCTGGCCTGTTAGCGCAAAATAAATGTTAACGTTAGTGAAACAGCTCAAAATGTATTTTGTCTTAAAAATGTAGTTGGATATTATAATATACCCCCACATGCAGTTGCAATTGACATATCATTCTTTGAAATTGAGAAATATTACTGTGTTCTGTCGGGCTCACATTGATGGTTCATGTGTGGAAGACCTGGGGCATTTATAGATGAGTCCAAATTAAGTATTTGTATTTGGACTAAGAATTAGTGTGTGAGTGCAACCACCCTAGAAACAAGGTATAAAAAGAGGACATGAAGTAGGAAGCATGTTTTTTTTGAATGTAATATCATCTAATTGTTGGAACGTCTGTAAGACATTTAGTTTTGTGGTTCTGCCTTGGCATTGTTTTCATTATTTTAAGACAGAGTGACGAATCTGCTCTAAAATTGGGCAATAACAAACTTATTTATCGAGTAGCTTTAAGTAGCTTGTGTTAGACCATTTGCAGTCAACAAAACTTAGAAATAACTTAAGTAAATACTGTTAAACAATTTATGATATTCATGAGCTCTCAAAATACCTTGGAACTCTAAACCCAATTTTTTAAAAAATTTTACCTCAAAAACTGCCATTTCACACCATGTAAATTACATTGTGGATTGTAATTTAGAAGAAGAATTGAATGATATATTTTTAGTATGTTAAGGACGACAACAGAGACATTGCAGGAAGAAAAAAGGGAATTTGAATTGATATATGTTTAAGAAAGGGACAAATGATAGCAAGATAAAGAGCATAAATGTGATATTACTATATGGATGCAGATAGATTTCTGGATATGGTGAGGTTGGAAAACCAAGATATCCTAGCCGAACATGCTGAACAAATGTAAAGTGTTGCTTGGCAAGCCTACCTAATAGACCCCAGGTCGACAATGTATGGTGAATTTCTTAAAGCAAACAAGTTTGATTGAATAATGTTGTCATGCATGAGTATGTATGTGCCTGAGAGCAGACCCCCTTTACTGTCGTACTTGATGGAACTGGGGCCAAACATGTTGAAACATGATGATTCCGCTGCCTCCGAAAGTCAATGATAAGGCACTAGACCTTAGGGAAATTGCTATTAGAAGGTTGGGGTTGCCTTTCTGTGATAAGAATTACTCGACGAGAATGGGTTCTACAATAGTATAGCATGAAGGAGCAGCACAGAATATACGACTACGGCGGTGATAGTTTGAAGATAGGACATTGGACTCCATGGATTGGGACTTACACCACTGATGTCATCTGGTTTTCTTGTGCATTCGTAGTAACTGAATCAATATGGAATAAGTCATGTCATATATTACAAACTTTCTCAAATGGTGCAGTCTGCTCCGCCCTTGTGGCGACACGAGAAATTTGGGGACTCGGCTGTGTAACAATAACAGGCCACAGAGGTAGGGAAATCAACACAGTTCAGATGGCCAATGTAGAGATTGCAAATTAAAACATCGTTACATTGTAACATGTAAAAAAAACTGTGTAAATTGTACATGTACAGCAATCAGCCATTTCTATCCAAAGCAATAATGGAGTAGAGTCGCGCGTGTTGAATGGTATTAATATTATTAAGGTATATAGCAATATGGTACCGACTCACAGAGAGGTTGTAACTGTAGATGTAGACCAGGAGCTTTGTATATTGTTTGTTACTGACTTGCCCCACCTGTATGAAAAATTGTAGTAGGGTTTTAGATTTGACTGCCCCTCCAATTGTAAGGATTCTAGTTATAGAATTAGAACCATTGAAAAAAAAAAAGAACAGAAAGCCCTCCAAACAAAAATGGTCTTCTGGTGAGGGTGGGGGAGGAAGTAGTATTTCGTAGTGATTTAACTGTGAGATTATAGGAATTGGGAATTTCTGTATGATGGCAAGTCCGATTGCAAATTGTAGGTTTTTGACTTTGCTTACTGATTTTTTTTTTTATAGAGACTGTTTTTTTTTTTGCAGTTGTTACAGTTTTGCATTTCCTAATGTCTGTACACTGATCCAATTTGTTTGGAGTGCGTTTTTTTTTCAGAAAACTGTACAGTAATATATTACATAAAATGTAACCACTTCAAATCGGTAATAGTATTTAAAAAAGATAATGTGCTATGATAAAAATTTTATGCGAAGAAAATCAAAAAACAAAACACGGGCTGAAGTAGGGTCCATGTTTTTGTGACGATATAGAATGATAATAATCCAGTAGAATATGGTGGAATGGAAAACTGACAAAAAAAGTTTGAAAAGATATTTGATGCTGTGTTTTGTAAATTCCCTTTATACAACTAACCTTTGATATATGACGTTAACTATATAATTATAATTGGTGATATTACTAGGTATATTGAAAATGTGTAATCGTAAGAATAACTGCTCAGATGGTGGAAATGGGTTTGCCTTTTGTGGAGTGAAAAACTTTTGAGTGTGGTTTGTGCTAGCAAAATAAGTCCAACCACATACAACTGCTGGATTCCAATCTCCCAGGCATAGCTCAAGACCTTTGACCAACACCTGCACGTATCAAGCAGCCCAACAATTAAAATTGTGCTATCATTAAACCCAATCACCCATGCATCGTTATTTAATGTAGTGAAAAACAAAGCTTGCAGTGGAAAGCATGCATGCATGTGTATACATATCATAGACAGTCTTCATGTTTCCCTTGATCGAAAGGCTACGTACTATATGGGACCATGTGACCAAAAAGGGAAATGTTGGGGGCCCCATAAAAGAGGAGACTTGAGCCCTCCGAGACCGGAGTGAGGCAAAAGGACGATACTTCATCTCGACCTGAGCTAAGGGAGTGATGTCATAGCCTTTGCGCAGCTATTGTACATGTGATTTGTGAAACAACGACTTTGTAAGCTGGCGTAAAGCTATAGCTTATTTAGGGCGATTCACAGTTTGTAAGGGATTTCTGCGTTGAAAGTTATGACGTCACTTCTTAGTTCAGGCAGGACGAAGTATCGAAAAAGTGACACTGAAGCTCTCAAAAGGTTATCATATTAAAGCGGTGGGATATTAAGGGCCAGTGGACTTGAAACTGGGGGATTAGAAAC
Source organism: Ophioderma brevispina (assembly GCA_023653785.1). Classification (NCBI taxonomy): domain Eukaryota; kingdom Metazoa; phylum Echinodermata; class Ophiuroidea; order Amphilepidida; family Ophiodermatidae; genus Ophioderma; species Ophioderma brevispina. The sequence goes on from JAMKCH010021454.1 coordinate 22,588, forward strand.
ATGCATTTTGTAGGGAAACAATCAGGTATATGACAGTCCCCTTAAGCTAGACCCCTGACCCGGAATAATCCTGAATCACATTGCTTGGTGTATTTACCGGTAAAATACTTGTGATTTTTTATTACATGATGTGTACAATTAATAACCATTATGTGCGCCACCATGGTTTTGCTCCACGTTTGTATTGGAAAATGATATGAATCCAGAGATTGTTTTACTTGCTATTTCTTTTTTTTTAGCTTTGAATTTTTTTTTGAGACAACTTCATTGGATGTGTCTTGACGAGTATGGTTAATCTTATTTGCTGGTGTGTACACAAAATTTGTAGTGAAACACTTCTAACCAAGCAAGCCAAGCAAGCAATAATGCACAAATGGACTACTTGGGTGTTAAGGTTATGCTACAAGCTTTTATGGTTTCATTCAGTGGTTCAAGTTAATGTGTAAACTCAAACGCACACCTCTGCAGGTCTGTTTGTCACCAGCTGTTGCCAAGACACCACGCTTTGTCCACTACTTTTAAACATAAAAAAGGGCTCCGATGGGTGTGTGCCACACAGGCGCCGGCAATATTTTGTCACATATAAATATAGTCGAGGGTAAACATTGGGCACTCTTTGCCCTCTGGTGCCACGCCATATTAACCAAAAATTTGTTGTTGTGGCAATACTGGTATGTCATTGATGGTCTGCGAAGGTACAGTGACGTAAGTCATTTTTTAGAATTAAAGGGGGGCATATGGATTCTTAAAACCACCCAAAGAGGAAATTGAAAAATGATAAGAGATTGTATAAATTACTTCCCAGAAGATGTTTTAAATCATCCACAATGACCATTGTTATGTCACTGTGATTCACACACAGCCTATTCCCAACCACATAAAATCCATGACAATTATGGTGATCATTTGAGAACGGTTACTCTCTTACGATATGAATGAAACCAGCACATCATTATTTTTGAGTGGACGAACTCGGCCAGCGGCCTCATAATTCCACTTTAAAAAATGGTATCGCTTTGGTTTCAATTTGTCGGTACGGAGAGGTTCCGGCTTCCCAAAATCCTGACCTCATATTCTCTAAATATAGGTATATTGCATGCATTATGGGTTGGTTTACAAACCCTCTGCACTTAAAGCCCATCCAAAATTACCAGCAACTGTAAGTAATATCTGTAAACAACCAATCAGAACATACACAGGGTATAGTTACATGATTGCGGTTGTTATTTTTTTGTAAGAGAGAAAAAGTTGATTTTGATTGCTTTATATTTCAAAATAAAACATAGGCTGAATTTGTATTTGCTCCTCCTATACGAAATTAAAATATCACAATTTTTGTACCAAAGAAACATTTTCCAGCTTTAAGATCCTTCAGATGGGATATTTTGATGGAAAGCCTTTTACACATGGCAAAAATTCAGTACTTTCGATTTTTTTCGGACAGACCTGATAGTGGGAATCTCTCGTTGCCACCTTTAAAGACCCCATCACCCAAACACAGTTTAATACGTTGTCTGAGAAAGTGGTTCCTTTTTAACACTCCCCAAAAAAATAACATATTATGAAGATAAAGCTAATTAAAATAATATTATTGCACTTTAATTTTCTGAATACAAGCCATTCCCCAAACATGTTTGAATTAACTATACAGTTGTTTCGAAGAAAATGGTTTCATGTACCAGAATAAAAAAAACAAACATTTTATTCCATTAAAGACAACACTCACCCAAACACACCTTAATACAGTTTTTAAGAAACTCAAAGCTTAAGCCAAAAAAAAATATTTATATGGGAAAAATTGCTGTTTTTCCATTAAAAAGCAGCCCATCACGTAAACCCCAGTTTAATATAGATGTCTATGATTTGGTTTTTGTCATTTTAAAAAACACAATTAAGTAAACAAAAAAACACACTTTATTCTGTTAAAGACAGTCCCTCACTCAAACAGAGTTTTAATGCTGTTTTTGTCTAAGAAAGTGGTTCATTTTTACCAATCAAGCAAAAAAAGCAAAAATAAAGAGCTTTAGAGGATTTAAGCAAACACATTGGTTGTTTCTGTTAAAAGACTCCAAAAGTGGTTCCTTTTACACAGCAAAAAAGGTACAATTTTTATAAATATGTACTTGATTATTTATAGAATTGAAAACCAAAACAATAATTTTATGAACTTGCCTCTTTCTCTCTCTCCTTATCAGCCCTCTAGCGAACCATGATTGATTTTTTTGTTGTGCATAAAGAACAACATTTTTTTAATACAACATGTGATTTAAGGGACTCTCAGTGATTTGCTAACTCCAAAGTCAAAATAAAGCATCAAAAATCAGATTTCCTGAATGTCTGTCACAATTAACAATGGTATATGAGCAAAACTTTGCAGTCTTTCCCTGGTTTTGGTACACCACTTCCGACTTGCCGTCAGCTGTACCTTTTCAAAAAACACTAATGCATGATCCTGTGAACTCTCACCAGCAATTGCTCATTTCATCCGCGTGACAATCATCATCCCTCATATTTTGCTTATCATATTTTCGTCCTCATCTTTTCGTCTTTGTTATCCATGGTTTGCAGGTATCATTGCATTTGGCACGCATTTTGGTATCTTATATTTGAGTGCCATGATGGGGCGACAAGCCCGAGTCAATGGGTTGAACTATCTGAGCTTCTTTTCCATCCCTACTGAGATCACTATGCAGAATGGTCACCTCATGTATGTGTTAAAAATTGATCCCATAATTACCCGATCTTCTATTGAAAACCATCATTTTTTTTTTTTTTTTTTCAACTCACCCTCAATCTACTCCATTCTATTTGTTTTTTGGTACCTACTATACCCCTTTTTTTTCTGGTAGATGTATTGTAAATTACTGATATTTTGCATTTCTTTTCAGGCAAAAACAAGCACCAACTAGGATTTCGTAGGATGACCATGGAATTATGGATTTATTTTGGGGGATGTGGGACTTTGAAAGTGGACCACTTCTTTGGTAAAAGCGGACCTAGGTCCCCCTTTTAAAATGTGCCTTTTTTGGAATTTATAAATCTCCTCACCAAAAAGTGGATTTGTTTCAAAATTTACCTATTTAGATTTTTTTATGCAAAAATTCAGCAAAAAAGGACCTTTTTCCTCTTGTGTGGAATTTGGGTGTGTGTGACTGCACACCCCAGCATACGGGCCTGCCCCCCCACCCCCCCCCCTTCAACGAGATTATCTAAAACAACGGATCTACCACTGCCCAGGATACTTATTATGGATAACTATGATCATTTTCTTTTCCATGATTACCACGTGAGTACAACCTGATAACATGTTAGATGACATAATAATTTTTTGTGAGCCAGCAAATTAGCAAAATATCCAAATAATTATGTGAGAGTTTTTTCATTACATGTCTGACTTGTTCGTCATATTTAAGGTAGTTTTATGATGCCCAGTAATACACATTATCTCAGTTTCAAGCTGTTGGACAACTCTTCCTTCCGAATATAGTGATGGCAGTTGGTTGTTTTACATCATTAAGGGGGGTGTTCCATTTGAGGTAAACTTTTTCCCCTTAATGGATTGTTATCTCCAAAATAATATCAATCAAGATGTTAGATCAGTTGTACGAGAGGAAGAGTTGGAAGAAACTTTCTCCAAACACTTTACCTGCATATACCAGGGCTGAGAAGCACATGCACATTAATTAGGTGGCTAGCAAATACTAATAATTTCAAATACATCTCGAATACACCCTATTATCAAATAGACCGTCAAGGTGGAACGAGAGATTTTCAAGTCATCCATATTTCGTGATATGTAGTGATTTCCATATAGATTAAACGCACAATAGAGCCCCTACTTTTTATTTGGGGATTACAGAAATAAACTTTAAATGAAAAACAAAAGGTGATTTGTTTATGATTATGGTCAATAGAAAATATAGGCTGATTTCGTATTTGCTCCACCTATACAAAATTAAAAAATTTGAAAATTTCGTACCAAAGAAACAGTCTCAGCTGAATCCTACAGATGGGGATATTTTTGATATAAAGCTTTACAACAGTACAAAATCAGAATTTTCAAATCTTTTCGGGCCCCCTGTTATTTGAAATCTTTGTTGCACTTTAAATAACCCTATGTCTAAGCAATAAGGCAATTAGCGGCAAAATGATCACCAAAGTCTACTGTGATCAAATCTTGTTTTCGTACATGCTCATCTAAGCATCATCTCTGCATATGTCCGTTTTAGTAGGGATTATTGGAAGAATATAAAAATGCAGCTATGTTAGGATTACACTTTTAATAGTTTTATGGGACGCTTGCTTGTTATTGGAAACCTTAATTACAGAGTTAACTATTATAGCTGTAATTATTATGAAGTGGTTTTTTGTTAAAGGTTGAAACAAGAGATTTTCAAATAACAGGTTGCCCTAAAAAATATGAAATTATGATGAGCGGGATTTTTTTGCACTGCAATGGTGTAAGCCTGTCAAAAATATCCCCACTGAAAAGGATAAAGCTGAGAATTGTTTTTTAGTACAAAAATTGTGAAATTTCTAATTTCCTATAGGAGCAAATACAAAAGTCAGCCTAGTTTTCTAGTTTTGTTGCAATTTGTTTTATGAACGGTTGGTAGTGTTAAAATACAAGAACGTTGCTAAATGCCAATTGGGGGAGGTGCAAAGAATCAAATGTCTAATGCGAATGCCTATTGTTACGCCCGTCATTGAAAGTGTTGTCACAACAAGTGATTGTGAATAGAACAGGCGTCAGAATAGGCATTCGCTTTAGACGTTTATGGTTCTTTCGCAACCCTCCCTAGTAACACTTGATCATGGGCATAGATAAGTGCTGTTAAGTTAAGATTTCACTAGGAACTTATTTATTTGCTGTGAGTCTTTGAGCACAGTTGAAGCATCAGAGGCTCTCGTAAGACGCGGACACCTGCTATATGCCATGTGCGTTGTTTGGGGTCGAAGGTCAGGCAAGACGGGTCAAAGAGAAAAAAATGTCAACTTTGAACTTTGGAAAACCTTTCTTGTGCTACAAAATGCATGCAATCTTTGCATGCGTCATAAGCTTGTGTTGTATCTATGGGATTGCTCTGTTTGGGGTTCAAGGTCAAAGGGTATCTTGTGTCACAGGTGTCAAAAGGTCAAATGGTACATAAAGATAGACCAGTGCTGCATCTTGTAGACAGATAAAAAATGTCTACGGTGACCTCTTTGTACGACCCAACCGTTCCGGTAAAGTAAGAATGCCTCTAACTACTTGTGTTTTTGCAAGAAGAAGGAAACACAATCAGCGCTAGTTTTTTTCAGTTTCTTTTCTCTTACAGTATAATAACTATTGGAGCCATAAATGTAAGGAGACAAGTTCTACTAATCAAAACCAACGGGTTACTTCATTGAATTGTCCCGCATAGTCATCCATCTTATGGCTGTTCTCATACATTCCTGTGTAAAGAACTGTCAAGTGATTTTCTGCGATCTGCTTCAATGGTTTAAAAAGTTTTGAGTTAACAAGTGGGAGTGACAAATTTTTGATACTAATGAACAGAATTGTGGTTTGTGAGGAATCGAGACATAATGCACATACTCTGTCCAGATCGAAGTACGAAGTAGCGACGCGGGCGATACATTGTACCGACTTTCAGCGGGCACATAGGTAAAGCACAAGGCACTGGAACTGAAAAGGGGCAATGGGTGTTACGTGCGCCGCGCCACTTCAGACTGAGATAAGTATTATATTGTTGTTTTAAATTTTTGAAATTTAAGTAACATATATAACATGTATAAGTATGCTAACATACCCTACACGTGCCAAGACTGAATCAGCTATTTAAAGTCATTACTGTCCGTACAGGACACTACAAACATGTAAGTGAATGGGGATCATATCTTGAACACTGCTGTTTTCGTGCTATGTCTAGAGGAACTTATCTTTCACTTTTAAGCAATTCCTGCAAATCACTAATAGTGTCTTTAGTATCTAGTAAGGAATGCGTTTAGTAGCCAGTATTGTGTTATGCGATATCGTACACACCTTAAGTTTTTCTGCCTAATATACACAGCATGATTTGAAGCAGATAGGAAAAGTAGGCTTCCGATATGGGTATGAATTCCACGTTTCTAATGAGGATGCTACTACATTCATAGGTGGTGGCACCAATACAAAAATTATTTCCTCAGATACCAGGAACAGATGTTTCAAGGATCATGTAACAACAGCCAATCCGAGATACTGTAGGAAAGGTGATAGACCAGTGGTGGTTTAAGTTACATGAGGTAGTTTTTGAGGGAGTTCCTGAAACTTGACCCATCTGAAACACTTTCTGACACACTTATGACCACTGTCTTGGCAACCCTTCACGGCAATAAAGCACATGCTTATCCGTTAAGGTTTCCGAATTCGGTAGTGGGTCAGAAAAAGTGTCAGAGGGGTCAGGTTACAAAAACTCCCAGTTTTTGACCACAACCATGATCCGTAGCAGGTCTCCCTCACTAACCTCAAAGGGCAGCTATTGGTTTTCTGATGTTTCCTCAACCTGAAAAAATAAATGAAAATTTTACATAAAAAACCAAGGAGTAAGAATTGAATCCAGAAAGAAAAACTTATCATGAGGTCAGCTACCTCACCACAAGACCAGCAAGGATTGAGTGTGCCAGATTGCAAATCTAACCTGAATTTACAGAGTAAATTGATGGTAATGATACCTTGCCTGCAACAGTTTACAACTTATGCCTCCAGGAGCATGATACTCTGTTCGAGCTCCAAAGTTTAAGGTGACGTTCACTGCACAGGTTCGGTAATGTACCTAGGAGCGCACACGTCCAATTGGAATGCAGCATTTACGCACACGAACAAAGGAGGCACAAATGGAAACGCTAGACAGAATGCAGAATCGCGTCATGACCGTCACCATTCAAATTCGAGACACCAAGCAAAAATACAAGTGGTGGTCAATAAATAGCACCTGTGCTGGTTCAGTTACCACTGGCATAGGGGATCCTGGATGGATATGTTTGTTATTTTATGAAAAAAGCAAGCTTGATCTGAGATAAAGTTTGTGGGACATGACAAAATGATAGAATTCCTGCCAATTTGGCCCCGTTGGTTGTTTTGTTAAGAGGATTGTTGATTTTACCATAATTGCTTTTATCATTAACCCCCCAGTATATAATTATGTTATAGACGTTGTCAACCTATTCCAATTTCTTGTGTATTGATGGATTACAAGTGGTGAGATAGTCAATAAAGCATTGTCAAGGAAAGTCTCCGGGGCTGTTATTTTTTTATACTCTAATTTCACAAAATGAAAAGATCAACTTGGAAACCCACTTTGGCCCCTGTGGAGGAAAGAAAAGAAACCCCTTTATTTGGGCTGGTTCTGAGGTGTAATGTGGGGTTAATCACACAAGAACTTTGTTAGCTCTTATAGCTCAATTATATTTTTGTCCCCCACCGAAGAGTTCGGGAACGGGGACTATGAATGAGCAGCGTCCGTTCGTGAATAAAAAAAATGTTAAACCCATTTGTATACGATTTACTGGAGTTCCGTAAGGGCAAACAAGGGTGTGTATTATTGGATTTTTTCCTGATTTAATTAGCATGATTTTTTTTATTTTCAAAATTTCCGCAACTTTTACTTACTATCAGCCCGATTTTAAGCGGTTTAGGTCAATCTTACGCTGTTTTCAGGATTTTTTTACCAACATTCAGGATTTTTCCATAAAACTCAATCACAGCCCTGGCGACCAATATTGTAAACTTGATGGAAACGAAGAGGGTTGTTGAGTTCTCGACATGATTAGAGTTTGGGCAAAATATGCTAATTTTAAGTATCTAATTTGCATAATTTATGAACATTTTCCTGCAAAGCCTGTGTACAAGTTTTTCCGGAGTTCCGTTAAGGGTATTATAATGATGTAACTTGGTGGAAGGAAGCGGCTGAAGAGTTCCAACCTGATTAGATTTTGGGCGTATTTCGGGCAAAATTGAGTATTGCAAATGAGCTAATCTAAATATGCAAAATCAGTGTAATTGCTTTTTTTATTTATAGATTTATTATATATTAATTATTATATTATATTTATTTTAATTGATGATTTATATATTTGTATTTTATTGGATTTTTTTATTATTTTTATAAATATTTTAGTTTTATTTTATTTTTTTTTTTTTTTTTTTTTTTTTGAACGTACATCGGATACCCAAAATTCTTGCGCTGCATGAAAAAGCCTATCATGGGACACATCTTTTTAGCAATTTTTTTTTTTTTTAAAATAGATTTTTGTGAGTGTGAAATTCTAGTTTAAATTGAAATTGAGCTATTAAATATGGCTTAATTGCCTGTATCTCTGAAACGTACATCGGATACTCAAAATTCTGCGCTGCATGGAAAGCCTATCATGGGGCCACATCTTTTTAGCAATTGAAAGTATGTTGATATATTGCGGATTAGGTAAGCAAATGAGCTAATTAAAGATGCAATCATAATTGCTGTTATCTCTGTAACGGTATGTCGGATAGGCCAAACTTCCTTCGCTACATCAGACACGCATGCCATAGGGGAGGGGGTGGTGTGTTGGGGGAGTTGTGGGTTGTGGGGGATCGGGAGGGGGGTTTTGGGAGGGAGGTGGGATGTTGTGTTGGGGGTGTGGGGAGGGGTGGGGGGTGTTTGCATGGTTGTTGGGGGCCGAGGGGTGTTACGGGGTGTGGGGGGAGGGGAGGGTGTTGAGGGGTGTTGGGGAGGGGGTAGGGTTATTCTGGCAGGTTGTGGGATTGTTGGGGAAGGGGAGGATGTTACGGGGTGGGGTGTTGAGGGTGTTAAGGAGGGGGTGGGTGTTGCCAGGGTGGGGTGTTGCAGAGGTTGGGGAGGGGTGGGTGTTGGGATGGGGTGTGGTGCTGCGGGTTGTTGGGGAAGTGTGTGGGCTGTTGGGGAAGGGAGTTGGGTGGTTTTGCAGGGTGTTGGGGGTTGGTTGAGTGTTGGGGGGGTGGGTGTTGGTAGTTGCATTTATCGCATGTTAGTTGTTTTGCTACGCTACATTTTCGGCGGGGACATATTTTACGCATCGCGTAAATACGAGCTTCGCCTTGTTTTTTCAATTTTATGGTGAATATGGATTGTTGTAAAATTACACCAAAATAACATAATGCATCTTAAAGGGACAGGAGAGATTTTAGGATACAAATTTCTCTCAATTTGCACTTTCTACAGTGGTAGAACACGTACCGAGAACGTTTGAAGGTTATTGGTCGGTGCGAACAAGAACAAAAGACAAACCCCCCATGATATATAACATGTTTGAAACTTGCCTGGCTATCGTTTAATCGTCCCCATAGACAAGCATGCTTTGATTTTCAAAATTAAAAAACAGGAAAATTAAAAATTCAATTATTTTAAATTTGAAATTTTGGGATGTGAAATTAAATAGAGACTTTTTAAACTTCAGGTGTGATCTAACACATTGATAAATAAGCATGCAAAACATGCCAAAAAGTCGGATTGAAAAAAAAATGGGGATGCGCTTCTTTCTGAAAAATGTCTTTTGTCTCTTTAAAGCCACAAAATGACCTCTTTCAACGACTGGGGTATTAAGGGCGTGTGTGTGGTTTATAGCGTGACTGAGTATAGCTTTTGACATAATGGACAAACTCATTTAAAGAACCAAGTTTCAGCTGGTAGTGACAACAAAATCTTATTCCAATTTCCCCTCTTTCTCACTTCATCAGGTGAATCATTACTAATCATCGGATTAAATGTTGGTACAATTTTCAATGATTTAGGCCTACAAAAGGATGAATAGTAGCCTGCTCAGAAAGTTTATATCAAGTGTTCAGAATGGTCAAAGAAAGTATGGACAATGTTGCCCCTGAGGATTGTCCCCATAGTTAAGAGTTCTGCCAATGGGCTAATTGAATGGTGTCATGCCAATGGAAACTTCAAACTCATCTAGTCATCCAAGATGATGAAGCAAAGTTTGGGATGAATTGGAAGGGGAGACACGTTATGTTCATGAGAATGATCTAACAGGACAGCATAGGAATTATTATGATGTAAACTTCTGCTTGTGACAAGGTGAATTTGGGTTGGTCTTTGTGGAAGTAGTTTTTACTCTTGGGACCCCCTTCTTCCAATAGAAATATGAAATCCATGCAGATTTTGAATGAGTTTGTGATTCATCAGATAATCAACAACTTCCCAAGACAATGATGAGCAGTATTCGAACTATGGTGGGCATAGGTTGGCCCGAGGGTATTTGCGCATCAAGTGATTGCCTTAATCATTATGTGGAGTACCACCAAGATCATTATGTGGAGTATCCACCAAGATTTCTTGACCGTTACGACTGCCGACTTTTTTCTTTGGGCTATCTTAAAAAGCCAGGGTGTTTGAAGTCCTTCCAGGAAGAATTGAAAAAGCCTAGATAAAGAATCATAATGATTTGATGTTCTGAACCAGGACCCCCCAGAGATGATCGGAAGCTGTGCATGGGACGGAAACAAGAGGCTATCTCCGCCTGGAGAAGCGAGGAATGGTATGTTGAATGTAATGGAAGTTATGTTTCCAAAGACGGTACACCACAAGGACAGATTTATGGTTAAGTTTGTGATTATTAAATTCTGATTGTGTTGATTGTTTGCTGCACTGATAAAGGTCCCTTTGCAAAAACAATGATTACTGGGTTACCCATGGGACTGGCACGGCTAAATGACCGTTCATTGCAAAGACTGATTTGTGGTTGAATAGGTGGCCCCAATTGCCATTAAAAATTGGAAATATGTTTTGTTGATGAATTTTTTTGTTGCCAATGTCAATGCAATGTGACTTGGGCTTCAAACTGCAAGTAATTGAGTATTTTGTAGCAATGGTGATCTACATTATTAGCAGTCAATACTGGGAGAAAGGGGGGGGGGGTTTTAAAAAAATTGAGTGAAGT
>JAMKCH010021455.1:0-20328 GCA_023653785.1 Ophioderma brevispina
GCTTCACTTTGATCCAGCCTTCTCGGGAACCGACTGGCTCCCGATGCCATCGAAAACAAAAAAAAGCATTTTTGTAGATTACAATCTCACACATTAAGCCATTGGCTGCAAAGTAAGTGTTCTGATTTACACACTAAATTTGTAACACATTTTGAACCCTACAGGGAGGGTATTCTGATTGCATACACTAAGTTGTACCAGAACTTACACTTTGTGAACATGGGGGGGTGTGTTCACTTTTCGAACACTTGATGTTTGACCTCAAACACTGTTTGTCATTTCGTGAAACATGGTAGTTCTCTTTTTGAACATTGCATGTTAAACCTTTTATGGTCCATGTTATTGAAACATTGAATGTTAAACCTTTGAACACTTGCGGTTCAAAATCCAAACACCGGACATGTTCAATACCCTGTAACACTTTTTTGAACACATGGACATGTTCAAATTAAGTGTGGATTCTGTTTGCTAACACTTGCTGATTTACAACATACTTTAAACACATACAACGTTCTACGACCCTTGAACGCCTAGTGTGTGTTTCACTAATGTCATGTTATAGGCCCTACCCTTACGGTTAAAGTCTGGTAAATTATAGTGTTCATGCTTCACCAATAAGCTTTTTTTTTTTTTTGCACACAACAGGGAACAAAAAAAATCACCATGACAAGACATTAAAGATACCTGGCACATTTTGAAAAATAGTGCGACCCTCAATAGGTTTTCAACTTGATATTTTTTTTTTTAAGTTGTTGTTTTTTTATTATATACAAAAGCCCTCACACCAAATGATTCGAACTAATCAGCTTCCCTATTTGGCCAGCGTGAGAATTCAAAATTAGACCCCTAACCTGCAATTACTCGTCCCTTCTACTTTTTAGATACCAGCGGACGCAAAAATTAAATTTTCTATAACATATCAAAAATCCGCAAATCCGCTTTGGGTGGGGATTTTTTTTTAACACATGTGAAAAAGAACTGAGTTTTTTGATAAAATGAAATGATAAAGTCCTGTAAAAAATTAGTACACTACTTCGTAGTCCTTGGGCCCCTATATTGTTTCATCGGTCTATTTATATCGGCATCACAAATGAGTATAGTCTGTAGAGCATATAAGGCAGCCATAACGTATTATATTTGGTTTTAAATTCCCACCATAGATAACATTGAATATTATACAAATAAAAACCTTTTAAAAAAAGAAAAATTAAAAAATAACAAGGAAGGGTTCTTTCTTTGAGACCGTCATCCCCAAAAAAAGAAATCAATTCGTTAGAGCACCTGCAATTTGAGCCAGAAGAAAAGTTACCCTTACTCTGCAAGTATAGTTACGCCATCGTCAATGAAATGAAGCCGTTGATATCTCCAAAGTGATTTAAAACGACACCTCGTCGTTGTGTCAAGATTTCTCAAAACTGGGTTATCTTCAGAGGATGGAGATAAAACAAATTAAAACTACTCATTGGATATGCATTGAACCAGAATATTTCCACTAGCCCATGGGAACTTTTTTAAGGGGGATCTCTGGTGTGGCAGTTGGCAAAACAAAAGTATTATGTTCCTTACCCTTTGACAATACCCCGACCGAAATAAACGAGCTTCATGGCCTTTTGTGACAGTGTTGTGATGTACCAGGCGTATTTTTAGAAGCATTATGGTGTAGCAAAATTTTAAAAATGTACTTCAATGAGAATAGTCGGCACAAAATACAAAATGATTAAAAATGTTGCTTTTATTTTTATGAAGGTGAGCACCCAACAACGCTTTTTAATTAAAAAAAAAACATCCAAGCAAAAAGTAAGGGAGCAGCGTCACCCAATGCATGCTATATTATTTTGTAAAATTAATGCAGATTTTATTATAGGGTAAAACCTTTAAATATAGTAATATAAAATAACCTTATTCCACCATTATACAGTGTAGAATCCCCTGGGTACAGCTGAAATCGAGGCAGTAACCCGGGGGGGTGCATGATATATGAATATAATAAAAGCTGTTAATCCATGATATACGATGGATGATGGGATTTTACTGTTATCAAACGCTGGATGATGTATTCCAGATCCAACCACTATAATCACTTGTACAGCTGAAACCGGGCCGTAGCCCCTGGGGGGGGGGGGGGGGTTTGAACATGGTATATGAATGACGAAAAGCATTTATCCATGACATTAAGCATGGATGATGTTTTTTTACTTGTTTTATCAACGTGGATGATGTCATTCCACCTCCCCCCAAATCTCCCCCCCCACCCATCCCCCCGCAGGAATTTGAGACGACGGTGAAAAAGTTTGGGTCACACTGCAAGCGCAGCGAGCCGAAAAAATTGCTTGTTGGTACGCAAAGGTCCGCTTCCTTCTGGCAAATACCACCCCAACCCCACTACACCCGCAACACCCACACATCAATTCCTGGCTACGGGCACTGGCAGAAACACACTTACAATTTTTTTTTAAATATTACTATCATTTCTTACTTGATAAAAAGGTAATGCAACAGTACGGAAATCGGTGAAGAAATCACACACACTTAATCCCTATTTTCGGCAACCCTTCAAAATACCAGAGAGGACCAAGGAAGAAACTGCAAAATATGTAACGTAGTAAATTATCCACTAATAAACTCGGCACTCGATGCCATAGACCTGTTCATGTTCAGAGAAATTCTTTGACAAATTTCAAATTTCACAATTAAATTTGTCTGAAATGAGGTATTCATCGAATAAGGTTCTCGAAGTATGTAATTGGACCTAAATTTGGCGCTGAAATTAAAACATACATACAATAATATTAATTTAAAGGCAAAATAAATCATTGGAAATAACAGTATCTGTGAACTAATCCAAGATTGTTGGCGATACACTTTCGGTGGATATCCGCATGTTGAAAAAAAATAAACATATTTTAATACCGGTAAAATCGTAAAAACCTGAGCACGATGAAGTTTGATTGAAATTGTCATGGTCGCCATTATACTGAAGATCCGCTAATCTGTTGTCTGGCATGTTGAGTCAGTGCATCTCATGGTATTTGAATTATGGGTTCTTTTCTGTGATGAATTAATGTGCATTCGTTGAGGTCTTTCAACCAAAGTTAATATAATTTCTTTATATTTCTTTCTTTACCAAACAATAGGGACATTTCACCATCAAATTAAAGATCGATTTTGTATCTGGATAAAAGTAGCATCAGTCCGGACACACTCACTATCACGAACTCGGGCTCGCAAAGTGAAGTTCGAAAATGATGGAAGAAAGGTGTTTGTCAAATTGTCATGGGCGAGCCCGGGTGGCCTGAGGCCCGGATAAGAGAGAGCCACAATCCCACACTGGGTACCTATTAAGATTTGTGAGAGGACAGCGGCGATCAGATCACAAGACTACCATCAGTAGTTAAATTCCATAGTGGTCCATTAAATAATATTATTTTTAGTTATTTTGTAATAAAATGTAATATTTAAACTCAACGTTTTTTTGTTTTATACATGTCCGTCACTGTTGTTTTTTTCGTATGTGGTGTGCCGTGGTATGTGTACGGGTGTGTGCGGTGTGTTTGTGTGCGTGTGTGATGGTGTTTGATAGGGGCGGGGCATAAATAGGGGGAAGTACTTAGTTTCAAATAGGGCATGGTCAAAAGGCGTCCACTTGGCCCAATATGACAAATACCCTTAAAATTTTAAAATCATGGGGGTCTTCATATCCACCCCACCCTTTTTTCCTATATAGGCTAAAATAGCCATTGCCATAGTTCAACTTTTTTAACATAATGGGTAGATATGACATTTGATGACTGCCTATTCCATGTATAATCACTTATACAAACCTATAAATGCTCATTTAAAAATTGATATTTACTCATGTAAAATTAAAACCCTCGTCTACCTGAGCCACTTTTGTAAACAACACTCCCGGTTTTGTTTTTTTTAGAGTTTTTGTTTCTTCTTTTCCATTGGTACCAAAATCGTAGCCAACTCCTCATTATGACGTCCTATGACGTCATAATATGAGGAAATACGAAAATACTGAACATAGGGGGCCAAATTGTATTCTGCCATTTTAGTGACTCAAATACCTTATATAGCACTAAAATGCTTCATGATATAAACTAGTCATTCCCACCAAATAGAGTCCAAAACCCAAAAACCGCATGAAAAACTGAATAATCATAACCTTTTTGGCGAAAAATTGAATTTTCCAGTAATCTACACTGTCTATGGAAATTGGCAAGTTTTTATTACATGATGCGAACTTGAATGACGTCATTGTGACCCTAATGGTAGAGCATTTTAGTGTACCGGGCAATTTGAACTCAATGGAAAGAGGAGGAGCCTAGCTAATCTATTGTACCAAAATCAAGGTTGTGATACTCCTGTGTCGTGCCAGGCAATGTTGGGTACTTCTTTTCTGAAAGGGTTGCCGAACCGGGCCCCATCCCTTCCATCACTTTGGGATCACCCTGTACCTAACTTATACCGACGGAAGTTTGTTTTTTTGCTGAAAAGGAGCGGAGCATGTCAATTGACAATTACTGAAATAATTTGGCAACAAAAATGGGTTTTAAGCAGCCGGGGAAAAACCCGAAGGAGGGGGGGGGGATTGGTAACCCCCCTTCGGTATATGAGGGTTAAGACAAAAGTGCATTTGTGACCACGTATTAGCCAAACTGGCTTCATTTTTAACATGTAATTCCTCATATATAGATGTTGTTTCTAATAACCTACTTTGTAATCTAACAAAAGTTAAAGTAGCACCAATAGGCAAAAGTCCTTTAAAAACTGAAAATTCCCAGTATGTAAATATAAACACTATTAGTTTTATATCGGGTGAAGTGGAGCTCTGGTACAGGGATATTATCATGCGCGAAGCCACAAACGAAGACTGAATCCGGTATGTGGCTAAGTGCATGGTAATTCCCCGGATCAGAGCGACGCTGAACCCGATAACGATTTATCATCCACTAAGTATTATCAATATTATTAATGATAACAGATTGTGTATGATCTTTGTTGGAACCCATATTTTTTTAAAAGTAAAGTATTGCAAACAATGTCGATGACCAACGCTTCAAAAATAATCACAAACCCTCGATAAAGGATCCGGCGAGTACGCGCGGTCCCGACCTGATATAATGCGTAGTACCGGCAAGGAGCACGCGCTCACTGAGCGGATCGAAATATATCCGGCAGGCGTAGCCTTTATCTCTCCTTAGGATGAAAACACCTACCCCCATGTAACCACATCCCATCCCTTAACCCCAAACTGTGGAATGTATCTTGACTGGTTGTCAAGTTTCAAGACCATGATTTTTACCAATAAGCAGCTTTACATATATTTTTTGGGGGGGGGGAGGGGGCGCCACTATCTGTTATCATGTGGGTTATCTCTGGTGGAAATTATTTACAATCTCAGCATCACATCGAAATATTCGATTTATCATCCAAAAATTAATAACCTTGCTTAAAAATGAAGCAAATATTCTTTTTGTAAGAAAATAATTGTATAACTTTATATTGACCACTTGTACACGCATGTAGTTCAACTCTATCCTACTAAAGTTTCTTAGAGCATACTCTGCTCAGGTGTTCTATGTGTTTCTTTGTATTGTTTTTTGATTCATTAAACATATACGCCTTTAGGTGGGATACATTCATGTGTCACAGATGACAAAACAAGCCCTGCAGTTAAATTTTAGGCATTGAACTTAGCAAACTATTATTTTTAGGATTGTATTAAAACAAAGACAAGTTACCTTTACAGCATATCCTATCAATGGTAAAATTGTGTCCGGTGGGTATATTTAATAATTGCATTCACTATCTTAAACCAATTGTAATTACAAGAACAATGCAAATAAGACCAGAGGCGTATGATGATAGTATGCAGGAGAATACGGTGGCAATGGATAGCATCACAGGTTTATATTTGGATGGCAATAAAAATTTACAAATAACACGCTGACTTGAAAAGGCATAAATGGCATGTGGTTCCATATGGCTACTGAGGAGCATTATGGAATTTGCATAGGAAACCAGGTGGAACATACTTGACCCATGTTACTTCTTCAGGTCATTGTGTAATGGTACCAACGCTGTCTCCAATTCTAAAAAGTCAACAATAGGGGGGTGGAAGAAAAAATCGTTGTTGGTGCCCGATTGAACAAATGTTAATTCGATCTATATAGCTACAAGCGGTGCTATCCGTTACCTAGATCGCTTCCTTGGAAAAGCTCTCCAGTGGCAATTTGTCGTTTGCAATGACATGATTTTGGCTATTTAGGGCCTCATTACACTCATTAGGGACCTACAACTAGACAAATTGGGCATACATGAAAGATTGGCATCCAACTCAAAGATCAACATCTCTCTTCCAAGAGACCTTGTAGAGGTTTTAAGCAAATAAGCCATCCAAGACCTGCTAACTTTCCCTCCTCACCCTCCCTCCCCTAAAGATTGTAACGGGGGTCTAAGTTGGACCAAAAATTCTTGTAAATTCTGCAATGGCACATGATCCTATAAACTGGCCAGATGAATTTGTTATGAGCCTGGCTGTTATTATCACTCACTTGGTTGACAACAGCTGTAAGAATCCTGATTTTGTATGCCAGAACACAGCACCAATCACCGGAAATTAGAAATATTAAACATTTGTCCATTTTAGTTTTAGGCACCTAGTTATTTGGTTATCAATGTTCGCCCTGTAGCACTGATGCACCTCATAACTTATTGAGATGTTGAGGCTTCTCTCAAACAAAATTCTCCTCAGTAGCCACACTATAGAAACCACTGTCATTTATTTTCTGTAAGAGTGTTGTCTTTCTTGCCATCCAAATCTAAACCTGTGATGCTAATCTTTCCATGTGCCACTTCTATCCTCCGCCCTCAAACCATTCTTTCTCGTGCAAATCAGATGGGTGCTGAGTACATCACACAGTACAAAAAACCGTTTTTGTAATATCATTTTCATTCACCTACAATAGAATCATGTGATCACAAAAGTCCTAGCATAACAAAATAAATATCACAATTCTATGCTCATTTTCACACACACCAAAGCATTAGTACTTAGGGTATTTTTAGCATTAGACATATCCTATGGTTCTTAACTTTTGGAACACTTTTTTATCACTTGAGTGGGTTAAAAATAACACTGGTTTAAACTAAATAAAACTTTCCCTAATGTTACAGAAACTAAATTTCACTGATATTTAAAATTAAACATATTAGGTGTCCCACCCAAAGCAAGACTGAGTTTAAAATATTTACATTGAGAATATTGCAATTAATAAAGTCAATAAATACCACCACCAAATTCCTGTATTCTATGATGATAACCTTCTTGGAATTCCCATACCCAGCACATATCTAAGATATCTCGAAGTACAACGGATAATCATTCCGGAAGATCGTCCTTAACCGGCCTCAGCAATCCCGCCCTCCATACTCTTTATACACTTTCATATTACCATATTTAATTACTGCGCTATTGCATGGGCCCCCGGATAACAACAACTATCATTTAAAGATTCCCTTATCCTATTGCAGAAAAGGCCCATTTGCAGCTGTACAAATTCCCTTTGGCTTGCACATACATACCCCCTTATTTCATTCCTTAAATACACTTAAAGTTCACAAGACAACCTATACTGTATCAGGATTGGTATCTTCATGTATAAATTTCCACACAATTACTTCTTACGTTCATTGTCCTAACAAAACTCGCCAATCCACATCATCTACACATTGAACACACCACCAAATTGGCTGAGAACACATCAAAACGCAGGACGCACTTATCTGGAACGACATGAATCCAGATATAAAAAACAGTCCTTCTCTGCAACCTTCAAGAAGAACTTTAAACAGCTTTTTGTCCACAAATATTCCTCTGCCTAACTTGGTTCAAGCCATCGTGGGCTTATGCCACTTCATCCTCAATATTGCCACTTTTTTGGCTGTCGTTTGTTCTTTTGTTTTTGACTGTGCGTGGTTCTACCTATTAAAGCTGCTGTCATATTTCCCACTGTCCTTGGTCCTTTGTTTTGGTCTGTTTGATGTTTTTTCTTTTATTGTTCCGAAGTCTTGTCCATTGTCTATGGCTTGAGGAATTTTTGGATTTATCTAAATTAATATATTAAGTATGTTATCTTAACATCAATGAGTTTCCTCTGTAATAAGGTTATCTTAGATATTGCTCTTACTTACTTCCATATTATGTTTTCAAGTTTCTGTACCTTATTTCACATGTATTTCAATGCTTAAAGTACGAGTCATGCATAGTATACAAATATTGAATGCCCAGGAGTGTGATAGTGAGCGGTATTCTTTGGTCAACTTTTGTCTTTTCTATTTTCACGAGGCGAACCCGAGTGAAGTGGAACATCAGGGTTTGACCGGGTGATGTATCTGTTCTGTTGCAGATTAATGGGCCGAGTCGGGTAATGTGTTTGATATCATGATTTACACCGGTTTTATTTCAAGCCATTTGATTAGTAAACAGGTCATTAACATGACTCAATCAACGATAGTCTGCTATAATATAGTCCATTTCCTTGTTTACTTCGCCCTTTGGGTATCTTATAGTAATTTGCAACCTACTCTGATAATATAATCTTTTCATTCCAGTACTCAAGTCCTATCTTATTTTGTATGTCGTTATAGTTGTTATGTTTTGTTATTGTATAAGGCACCACGCCTACACTCTATGCGTTTTGTGGTGGCCTTATCATACCTTATGTATAAATTTTATCGTTGATCTACATGCTATTATTTTGTTATTGTGTATGATGAATAAACTTGAACTGAACTAAGTACTAAACCATAAGTGTTAAAATACAGTATAGGCACACTGCCAATGCATTGGGGGATTGAATTTCAAAACACACTACTGCGTGCAAACTTTTTCGTTTTCTTGTAAAGTTAGAACGGATTTAGTATTTGAAGAATAGAAGCATAGCAAATTCAATTAAATATTACCCATCGGGCACAATTTTACACGATAGCACTATATACTGAGATGTGATGCATTGCCCAGGTACTTGTCTTGTTTTAGGCCATAAAAATAATTTGCTTACCATTAAGTTTCAAGGTCTAAAACTTTCACTGGAAAGCTTGTGATTTGTCATCAGAAACGTCTCGCGTTAAGACACTCCATAAAATATCGCGCCTTAAAAATATTAAATACATAAAAAGATTGTGTGCGAGCGTATGATATTGCATTGTTTTCCAAGAATACAGATCTGTAACATATTTGAGAATCACGCGATGCTCTAACGCAATTAAAATGAATAAACTTTGGAACAGTAAATACGAAGGACATCGACGGCATAAGAAATGAAGAGAGGCCATCTATAATCATTATTATATTTCATATCAATTTGGACTTGGTGGATTACAAGTACTATCATGTATGCCAGTGTTTATATCACCAAAATACCACTGTATCAAGAAAAAAATAGAAAAGTCTGAGAAACTTCAGGGGTATACTACTCTGGAAAAGCAAAGCTTAGAGCATGCCAGTTACATGACAAGTTATGACTTAAATGAAGAAACAGGGAGATGTGCATAGATGCCCCGGTTGTTATAGAGCTTGTAAATGATGCCCAGATAGATCATGTGTCCTTCATAAGTACAAAGAGGCTACATGAGGCAGCAACATACAACCCAAATACCTATTGTAGTGCAATGAGTGCCAAGATTTGGATACATAAATCATCTTCAGGCACACCAAGCAACGTCTTTATGCCAACACCAAAAAATTTTTGGGGACCCGCATCTTATGGCCCATGACAGCGCTTTTCATTATCATGAGCAAGTAAACTCATAATCACACTATTAAAAATCCCAATTCCCGTGGCACAGTTTAGCTTTCATTCAACCAGATATTGAGCAAATACACCCCACTGAATTTAGTATTATTATGATACCCAGACGGCATGGTCAGCGGTTATTAACATTGTCCATCCAAGTCTAATGAACTGAGCCCTTGGTAGATGAGCATGGCTATTACCGTCGTATGTGTATTGCATTATATATAAAAGAGGGTGTTTTTTGTTTTTGGCATTCCATTTAGGTGTTTCAGGCCCCCAAAAACAAAAATGCCAAAATGGGGTCTTTTCCTCCCCCCCAGAAACCAGAAAACCACTCACATATATGTTTGCGAAATAATATAGCGCACATCTTGCAAAGCGGCATTTTGGTTCTTGGGGGGGGAAAGGGTTCAAATTTGGAAATTTCCATTACCCATTTGAAGCCTGTATTATAATTTTAAATAAAAGACACTTTTTGAGAAGTTAATGTGAAGTTTGAACTTTTAAACTACGAAAAGGTAAACTTTGAGAATGTCGCTTTATAGTGGGTAATGTTCTAATGCATCCGTTTCTCATGAACCTATAGAGGCGTCCTTCTTCCTTATCCGGCTATGTCCTTTTATCAAACAACAAATAACTGACAAATACGATGGTGCCGATTTGTTTAATTGGTTTTTGGAAATGACGATTGTAGCCTCCGTGAAATTATGTAGACCTATATTATTGTATACTTGCTATAAAATCGGTGTTAATATTACTGTAACCACCATCAACGTTTACCTTACTGCTAAAAGTTGTGCAAGCAAAATACTTAATCTCTAAAAATTACTTGCATTAATAAATTGAATCTTACTGGAGCATATAAATATACTCTTTATGTTCAGTGACAGAATTAGCCGACGCAATTGCTGCGTATGTCAATCGGGCGCGGCACGAACTTGATTGGTTGAATTTGTAATATGGGCGGGCATGTGTTACTGGAACACAATATTATTTTAAAAAAGTCAAAACATGCCCTATTTAGTCGGTTTTTCGACGCACGGACAAAATAATTTACGTAAGCATAACTTTCTATTTCAAAAATCTTTAATGTGCACAACTAAGTCTTCACGCCGACATTTTTTCTGCACCGTTTCAAAAAAATTGTTAAAAAACGTCAGAACGCGCAATTGGTCTCCTTATTCTGGTCCCAGACTATATTCGATAATTGAGTTGCAAATGCATAACATTAACCCCATTTAACCCAATGTTATAGGATTTATAAAAGAATATTTGAATTCAAACCAAAGAAGTGTATAAACACCCTAAAATTGCCCATACGGTGACGGTGAACGAATTAAAAATACATTGTTTGTGCACTGCTGTGTTCATTTCCCTGCAACACATACTTTTATCTATTTATCATACAAGAAATGTCTTTAAAAATACAACGCCTCAGGATTTATTTAATTATTTGTTATTTATACAATTATTTAGGCAGGGTGCACGGAATACGCAAATCCGCTGGGTTCGCATCACCTGGCTTGGATGCCCCAAGATGCACCTTGTCGTGGTACTTTAAATGTTCGGCAATCAACAATTGGACCCCCCCAAATATAGGGTCAAATAGAAAATCTGAATCTGTTTAGCCCATCTTATGGAACTTGATGTGGGGAGCGTTCAATAAAAGTCAATTATGACTTCAGCACTTGACCCATGGTTTAGGTTCAAAGGTCAAAATAGTTCAAATTACGTTACACTCAAATCACTACTCCTCCTACAGATTAAGCAACTTGATCATGTGAGTCATGCATATGAATTAGCTTAAGCCCCTTTATAAAAGTTATGGGTCAAGAGGTCAATATGGGGTCACCTGGGGTCACAGAGGTCAAACATATTTACTGTGTGTAAAATTTAAAATAAGTTCAAATAGAAAATCTGTTTAGCCCATCTTATAGGACTTGATTAGCGGTCAATAAAAGTCAATTATGACTTCATCACTTGACCCATGGTTTAGGGTCAAAGGTCAAAAAACGTCAAATTACGTTACACTTCAAATCACTACTCCTCCTACAGATTAAGCAACCTGATCGTGTGAGTCATGCATATGAATTAGCTTGAGCCCCTTACAAAAGTTATGGGTCGAGAGGTCAATATGGGGTCACCTGGGGTCACAGAGGTCAAACATATTTACTGTGTGTAAAATTTAAAATAAGTTCAAATAGAAAATCTGTTTAGCCCATCTTATAGGACTTGATTAGCGGTCAATAAAAGTCAATTATGACTTCATCACTTGACCCATGGTTTAGGGGTCAAGGTCAAAAATACTTCAAATTACGTTACACTTCAAATCACTACTCCTCCTACAGATTAAGCAACCTGATCGTGTGAGTCATGCATATGAATTAGCTTGAGCCCCTTACAAAAGTTATGGGTCGAGAGGTCAATATGGGGTCACCTGGGGTCACAGAGGTCAAACATATTTACTGTGTGTAAAATTTAAAATAAGTTCAATAGAAAATCTGTTTAGCCCATCTTATAGGACTTGATTAGCGGTCAATAAAAGTCAATTATGACTTCATCACTTGACCCATGGTTTAGGGGTCAAAGGTCAAAATACTTCAAATTACGTTACCTTCAAATCACTACTCCTTCTACAGATTATATAATTTGATCACGTGGCTCATGTATGTGGTGTATTTTTGGCATCCCCTACAAAGTACTAATGAAATTTTGATCAAAGGTCATTTGGGGTCACATGAGTCCAAGACCTGATTTTCACTAAAAATGCTACTTCTACAAATTCCGGTCTGAGTACTCTCGTACTGGGTTCAGATCTGTAGACAGGTCTAGTTCTTCTTTCTTCCGCATGATGACTTCTTTAGCCTCTTGAAGCCAAACGCTTGCGCCAATTTCACCAATTTGCTCAAAAGCACGACTGGCCTAAGAAGCATATTGAGTGTGCGCAGTTTGTGCCAAGTGGTCACCTATTGGTCTATTTGGTATTTTTGGCCAAAATCATTAAAGCCTACTTCTTTTATAATAGAAAAAATGCATAACTGATCTTGGCCCTTCATGCATATATATCGCCTATAGCCAGTGCCTATAGGGTGTACACAGAATTTAGCATCATTGGTCAATCAAGTGTTATTTTTGTCCATTTTAGCAGTTTGGCCCAAATCATAAGAAATCCTTCGTCTATCCACAAATAACGCGTGCGATTTTGCCCTTTATGCATAGATATCGCCTATTGTAGTGGCCTATAGGGTGTACCAGAATTAGCATCAGTTGGCAGCAAAGGGTCATTTTGGCCATTTATTTCTTTCTTTGTGCTTCCAAAAACTGACTATTTTGCTTCTTATAGACCAACGCTTCGCCCATTTAGCCAAATTTGCTCAAAAGCACGGCTGGCCTTAGCTGCATATTGGGTGCGCGCAGTTTGGTGGCAAGTGGTCACCTATTGGTCAGTATGATAATTTTTGGCCAAAATCTATGAAGCCGCCTTCTTTTCTTCTTTTTTGTCATTCTTGACTGGCCCCTTCATGCATAGATATCGCCTATGCAGTGCCTATGGGGGTGTACACAGAGAATTAGTCACAATGGTCAGCAAAATTGTCATTTTGGCCATTTTACCGCATGATATTTGTGCTTCGTGAAGCAGACATGGGCCTCTTTATATTTTCGCATGTGTAACATGCGAATATATTGTCCTTGTGCTGTTTAGTCTTCTCCATCTTCTTCTTCTCCTTCTCCTCTATACGCCCGGCTAGACGCTAACAACGAACACCCATAACTTCAAGAACCATAGCATTCTCGGGGCCAAACCTGGTAGGCTGATAGCCCTGGCCCCTGATGTGCCTTTGGGTATCTCGACCCCATAAGTCAAAGTCATGACTGGTATGTCTTACCCTGGGTAATTGATAGCTTATAGTCCGGCGTACTCATAGTCCGGGAAACACATGGTGAAAAAGTGGGCAAGTTGGTGTGATTTCCCTTTTGCCCTGTGTTTAAGCCTCAGGGCACAAATTGTGCAGGCTGACTAGCAGTGGTCCCTGCATGTGCCTTTGGGGATCTCGACTCCAAGTGGTCAAAAGTCAAGCGGCTCAGGGGGCCAACCAAACGTTTAAATGTATGGGCCACGCAGAACTCAAGAACCACGTAGCCATATATCACTATATGTACCTTTGGGAGACATCTGGTTTGTTATTATTGCACTCATTAATACGTTAGGGAGGAATTTGGGTCTCCGTACGTTTATCCTTGTATGCGCGCTTATTCCCGTCAAAAGATATCGAAAGTAATTATGCAATGAAGGATAATCTCATGGCTAACAAGAAACATAATATTAATTAATTAGCATAAAAAAAAGTCATTATAAGCTAATGAAATTTTTAAAAATTTCTCCTAAGATAGATATATATTAATATATATATATATATATTAGATATATATATATATATAGATATTTTAGTCGTATATTATTTGAACGGAAGGTTGCTTTTAAATAACAGTGCAAAGTATAGTATAAACCACACAACGTTTCGGGTTTAAACCCTTCAAGAAGGTGACGGTTAAAGCACCGACAGGAGAAAATGAAGGCAAAAGAGAGAGAAGACAACAAGAAGCCACAAAGGTTGTGAAACTGCCATTATGACGAGTGGAAGTGAGAACGCTGAA
Source organism: Ophioderma brevispina (assembly GCA_023653785.1). Classification (NCBI taxonomy): domain Eukaryota; kingdom Metazoa; phylum Echinodermata; class Ophiuroidea; order Amphilepidida; family Ophiodermatidae; genus Ophioderma; species Ophioderma brevispina. Next base: position 14,460 of record JAMKCH010021455.1, read on the forward strand.
CGTGATTAAACAATTTAAAGATGCACAAAATGAGATGATAAAGCTAGTTTACAAGCGGAGAAAAATAATATAATATAGACGCAAAATTAAAAAGGTCAAAATTAAATTCAAGGTTCCGTTAGGTTGTATTGTGCCTAACTTAAAATTTGAGACGGTGTTTCCATCGTCACTCTTCACTTCGCTCTTTTCTGGCCACCCCTGCTGCATGGCGGCCTGTAACGCAAATCAGAATTTTTGCAAGTGAAGGGTGGGTTAATAAAAAGTTTAGCCACGGTGAACCGCCATTTTCACGTTGATGGACCGAAGATGTTCAGTGATACGTTCAGCTAATCTACGCAGCGTTTCGCCGATTATAGGATGTGGACATCTCTTGCATATGATAATGTAGACCACGTTGGTGGAGACGCATGTGAAATGATCAGTAACTTGAAAGGAGTCTTTAGGTCCATGGGGTCACGATGTTATTGTCTTCTGTACAAATGTACATGTGTTGCATTTTCTACGTTTGCATGGAAAAGTGCCAATATCGCCAATTATATTTATATATATATATATATATATAAATTAATTATTAATTTTATCCGGTCCTTTAGTAGATCCATGTAGTGTAATTGGATAATGTTTAGGACTTCTAATCTTAAGGCCCATGTTTGACTCTATGTAAGGTAAATGTTTCAGTTTATTCATATGATCATGGTAAGTCATTTGGTTACATTAGAATGTGTACATTACCATACCAAACAAAGTTTGCTAAACTGGTTTAAATCATTATTTTTTCACGTTTTCCCTTGTTTATTGTGGGGTTTATGGAGCGTGTGTCACCTCATGATCCTATTGCAAAAGCGTCCTCGTCGCGGCCCTAGTAGAGCATATCCGGCGCGGCGGTCTATCTTCGGTTTTTTATTTTTATATTCATATAAACTGCCGGCTATGCTCACAAATTTTGCTTTTTTATTGCTCTTAAGGTTTTTAAAAAAATGTTAATATTGCATTTGTTATATTTGATCACTGTCTATGCATTATATTGGGATTTTTGAAGGCCGGCATTTAGACGTGTTCGCCTGCTGAACACAGCCCTGATCCTTTTTAACCAAGCACGGTTCTTGTATAAGCTATCTGTAATTGTATTCTTTGTATTAACGATCTTAATTTGTATTTAAGAATTTGTAATTTAATAAAACACCGAGAGGGAAGCACATTAAAAGTAGAATCATGCCAGTAGTGACGAGTCCCCCGTCAATAAACATTCAACACGGATGATCGTAACCCTACCATTCCCCACATTTCCCGGGCCAACATTGATAATTTAATAATCATCGCATATATCGACCTCCGGACCCCGACAGGTACTGTTAAGAGGTAACCAGGTGATTATGTCAACTCCATCAAAATCATGTTCCTTAACAAACACCATTCCATTGGTGTTACTAAGGAAGAGAATATTGGCAAACTCTGGCTAGCCATTTAACACTGATCATTAAGTCTATCCGCACTGGTATTTTCCCAGCTAAGGTCAAGGGAACTGCCGTGACACCCATTCTCAAAAGCCTTTTCCTACACACAGATTGCTCAAAAAATATTAGCTGCGTGTCTATGGAGAAAATAGTGAGTGCCCAGATAAGGATCATCTTGTCTCATGACTAAATTAGAAGTTCAGTCACTTACAAAGAACGACACAGCCATGAAACGCACTTCTGCGTATCAAGACCGAATATCCCATGGCAATTCACAACAGTAAGCCGTTGCTATTGTGCTGCTAGATCTTTCTGCAACTTTGATACTCTTGATCATGCCATTCTTGTGGATAGGTTACGTGATAATTTCAACAATTCAAGGTCCTGCCTTAACAGTGGATTCGGTCTTACCTGCAAGATGCTCATTCGTGTGCGCATGGATGCCAATTTCAAACAAGCATAATCTCCTTTTCGGTCTTCCTCAGGGTTCTGTGGTCGGGCCTCTCTTTTCATAATGTTAAAACATACTGTATCGCATCATCATCCGGAAGCACAATATTGCTTCCCACATGCATGCTTATGATGTGGCGCTCTATTTGACATGTGATCCTAAGATTGATGGTGATGCCAAACATGTTGTCAAAAGACTCTCTTTGTATTGATGAAATAAGTGAGTTGATGCGCTGTAACACAACTCAAATTGATGATGCAAAGACAAAAATTTTTCCATCGGCAGGTTTTCATCCATTACACAAATCCCGCCTAAAATATTACCATCGGTGGATGTTCCCCAGTCCCTCGTCAATTAGAATACATTGGGTCGGTTTTGATCAGACAATGTCTATTACTGAACATGTAAAGGTCATCATTAGTCTGTTAACTTCAACCATCACAATGTTACCGGAATCCGCCTGCTTATCAATTTGAGAGTTGTCATCATCTGGTCCGTTCACTGATTTTATCATTGACTATGCCAATTCACTTTTGGATGGAATGTCGTTCAGAGATCAAGTAAACTTAAGATTTTGGCAGAATATGAGCAGCCATAAAGGAACCAGCCCCACCACTCCTTAAAGAGCCTCCAATGGCTACCAATTAGTGAGCGCGTTGTCTTTAGCTTATGCTTCTTACTCTTACAAGGGCATTTCCGGACCATTGCCATCTCTTGTCCGAATACCTCTCTTTGTATCTTCCTGGCAGGCCAGGTATTGCGATCTGCCGATGACAAGACGCTCCTCACTGCTTCCCGCACAAAAAGGTCAGTGGGTGACGGGCTTTTCAGCAATGCGGCCCCTAGCCTATGAACTCTTTGCCTATCTCGTTCGCCACTCCAAGTGCTCATTGTTCTTTTAAGAAAGCCTAAAATTTCATCTATTTCCTAAGATTTGATCGTGTCTTCATTAGTTTTTTGTTATTGCCTCACATGATATTTTATTATGCAGCTGTTTTCTTTTTTATTTATATTTTGATGTAAGTACTTATCCTCAATGGTCATCTTTTACAATAGCTGATGTATTACTTAATGTTTTTTTAAGGCTAAAATGTTATACTCTCTATTTTATAAGCGCTTTGACCTTGTTTTGAGAAGTCTCTATATCAAATGCCGTTTTTATTGTATTGGATATATTGCCGTTTTTTCTCATTAATTGTTTGCCCTGAAATATAACTTCTAACACCATGTGGTAACGTCAATTCAACATTTGTATGAGGCCATAGCTACAACGTGACAAATTTGGTCAGAGGATGTAATAACGTTTTAATTTATAATATTTTTTAAAACAGTCAAACCAACAAACGGTAAAGCTGAGAATTTTTAACACGGGCCTTTATTTTAATTCTCTGCAATGGTTTCGTATGTTTACGGCTCAAGTTTTATTTAGGTTCTGCACGTTGTGAGTCCACGCTGCCAGTCGAATCCCTGTTTTTTACAGGTTTATTTTTAACTGTGTAGTGAGTGCCCCCCCCCCCCCCGCAAACAGTAGGGCCTATTCATCTTTTCCACGGCATGTACCGTGTTTGACGGTCTGTGAACCTTTGTGGTGTGTTATATTATCGCATCAGCCCAAAGGTTGTTAGAACGAACGAATACCATATCTGAACCGGGAACTTCAAGAAAATATAACCTTTGCAAATATGAAAGTGTTCGGGGACCCTTTTGTTGCGTGTCGCACCAGGAGAGGGTAAAGTTATATGGGGGTCAAATGTTTGAACTGCTCTAAATCTAATTAATCTATCTCAAATAATTCCTTAGGTAAGTAGTATGTAAAAAGTCAATTGGGTCATACGCATGCGGTGCTTCCTTTCAAGATATTGGGAAATAGGGCTAAAGGTCATTGGTTATTTCAAGAAGGTCAACCGTTGCAATACCCAGATTTGTTTGTAAAAATATTTTTTTTTAAAATGTTTAATTGATACTGATCCAATATGAAAATGCTTTTGCACTTCGGCATCTTCTTCTTGTTAGCTAGGAAGGGGTACACCACAATTCCCTGTAGGAATCTATGGGACGGGACCATCTATACCCCTCCCTATGAAAGGAACCAACCCTAAGCAAAATAAAAAAGCATATTTTGAATCAGCTCATTAATAGTTTTTTAATATTTTTTACCAAGAAATTTGGATTACAATGTTGAATTTCTTGAATAACACAATGACCGTTTAGCTATTTCCAAAACCGTATCTGGAAAATGAGCACCACCACACATGTGACCCAATGACTTTTTTACTCCTGGTACATAGGATCATTTGATCTATATTTACTTACGATTTAGAGCAGTTAAAATATTTGATCCCAATTGTTAAAACTTTACCCTCTCTGGGCGCTACGCAACAACGGGTCTCCGGCCGACAAGCAGGGGGATTTTAATTTTTAAAAGATTATATCTTTCTCTCAATTTTCCCGTATTCAGTATGGGGTTTTTGTTACTCTTGTTAAAATGTAACCAACACCTTCTGGCTGACGGTCTTATGGGTGATTTATTTGCATTACATACGTATATTACAAAAATACTGAAGCAGTAAGTAACAATGCAATCTATATCTTAGTGAGTGTTTGAATTGAATTGGATCTTGAAGTTTATCTATAACAAAAAACTCTGGTGTGAACAAAGTTATCAAGTGCCTAATACAAACACAATAAAATCGAAATTTGTATTCATTGTGAAATAAAGTAATTTCAAGTTACATTAAATGGATAGATCCAAATATTTTATACAGCCAATTGTGATAATTGTGGAGTAGTATAACTTGAAAAAAAAAATACCACAATTAAAAAAAAAAAAAAAAAAAAGTACAAATATCATAGAAAAACTTCAACTAAAGTTTGTGAAAAATGAATCCCTAGACCTTAGTGAGTAAAACAAGGAAACCATATTTTTTTGCCAAACATAGTTTTTGTGTTTAATGAGAGATTACTTGAAGGGAAAAGTTCCTACTCTTTGTATGTTTAACACACTTTATTGGATATGAAATGACGCTATCGTAAAATTTATACTGGATAACGCTTGTTCAAATCAAAAAAAGTTACACAAAAAAGTGAATAATTCAATGGTCTGTTATATAAAATGTGGGCTATAAATGGGTCCAATTTTTGGTTTTTCATTAGGGCTGGTGTTTTGTATTCTATTAGACCTATCTCAAATGAACATTTTAATAGTAAAAAATTTATAATTAAATAATGGTAAATACAAACAAACCAAAGAGAGGCTTTAATAATGATCGTTTTGGGAAGCCATTCTGCACCAATAATAATAAATACTTAATAAAAACAACTATGTTAACAAATATTAAAAACAATTATAGCATTAGATAATAAACTGTTTTGAAAGAGACCTATATAATGACTGTTTGGGAAGGGCCCATCGCACTACAAATAATTAACATAATTAATAAAAATAATTATTTAATATTGTATTATACAAACTAAATATAACAATTATGCTAGAAATAAAACTTAATAATTTAATATATAATTCTAATTAACTGTGGTTTCCTCCATAACCAACACCATTACTTCTATATCATTAAAACTTACATTTTACTCGTCCCCCTTCTCTCCCCATGGTCCATCCCCCAACCCCCCTCGCTCGCCTTCTCTCCTGACTGGTTTGGAACGCCAGCTGCCCAACCTAATACTCCCTTATTCATAAACACCAAAGATGGTCACAATCTGTTACAAAATTATCGCATTCTCTAATCCCTGTTTTGCCGCAGCCCCTTTTGTACATATCATGATGTTTGGGGCACGCCATGTCAACACCGTAAATCAGAAACAGAAGAACAAGAAGAAGCGGCCGAGGGAGGAGAGAAGAAGAAATGAGAACAAGGAGAGAAGGGAAAATAAACGTAATAATTTAAATACTTAATTAAATAATTTTGTTTTAAAATAATAAAAAAAACATTATAATTATATAATA